>JAEVFN010000010.1:3858447-4096896 GCA_030449075.1 Murraya paniculata | reverse complement strand
AATATATAAATATATATATATATATATATATGTGTGTGTGTGTGTGTGTTCTAATTAGAGATTCCTGACCATACTAAAACTAAGGATAAATTAAAAGATAAAAATTATGAATTTCAATGCAGTATATTTTGTCATATAGTGTATTTAAATATGTATTTTTTTATCTTTTAGTTTATCCTTATTTTACTATGATTAAAGATTCGTAATTAGAAACTTACTCTAATTATTTATGTAATTTTTACTATTTTTAAATATTTATATACAATAAATTTATTATTTAGCCCTGCCTGATAAAAGATCCCGGGTTCGCCTCTGAAGGGAGATGCAATATCCTCTTGCTGACACTTCTTAGCTGACACTTCGTCATCTTCAGCATTTGTAATGTCTTTAAACTTGATTCTTTTCCCCTTCTCCCCAAGAAAAAAAATTTATTATTATAAATTTTAGCCGGTTACTAACATTATGTTTCTTACGAAAGCTACTAACCAGGTAAAAATATTGATTCCATTTAAAAATAATAAAAAAGCGATTTTATTAATTATATGTCTCAAATAGTTGGCATCTGTGGACACGGTCCTGAAGTGATCTCAAATTGAAATTTTAAATAAGAGGAATTCTGCTTTCTTAATTATTTCATTTAATCTTAATTTTTCAATGGAAGACTATAGAAAATGATATCAAATATTATTATCCTTGTCATGATTCATTATTTATTCTCAGCAATTGAATCTCCTTGCATTACCAAATCTATCAAATACAGCACAATCTTTAATCCTCTCGTGGAGAGAAATTATAGTCCCAGTATGATCACACTTTCATCAATCCACTGTTTGCTTCTTTCTTTAGTTATTGCAGCAGCAGCAGCAATCAACATCACTGCAGACCAACAAGCTCTAGTGGCCCTGAAACATCATATAATTTATGATCCAAGCAATTATTTGGCCCAAAATTGGACCTGCAATACCTCTGTTTGCAGCTGGATAGGCATCACTTGTGAAGTCAACGGCCATATAGTGACAGGCTTGGATGTTTCTCGCTTCGATCTACAAAGGCACCATCCCTTCTCAACTTGTAAATTTGTCTTCACTTCAAACGCTTGATCTTAGTCATAACAAGCTTTCGGGAGACATTGCCTCCCCCATCTTCACCATGCATACAATCAAATTTCTTGATTTCAGTTTTAACCAGCTGTCTGGTTCTTTGTCTTCCTTCATCTTCAACATATCTTCAATTCTAGACATTTGTTTGTCAAATAACAGACTTTCTGGTGAACTTTCGAAAAATATTTGCAATTGTCTTCCTTATTTGAAAGTCCTTTGTTTGGCCGAAAATTTGTTTCGAGGAAAAATTCCATCCTCTTTATCGAAGTGCAAACAGTTTCAACGGATAAGATTAGGGAACAATAATTTATCGGGAATCATGCCAAAAGAAATCGGCAACTTGACTATGCTTCCAAAGATATCTCTCAGCGCCAACAACCTCAATGGTATGTTCATAGTACTATATGAATGTTCTAATTTATTTAATTTATCTTTCTTAGATACATTTGTTTGGACAAGATTATGTAAGAGAAATTTTTTGCATCTATGTTAATTTTGCAGGTGAAATACCAAATGAAATCGCTTGTTTTCCAAATCTAGATGTTTTACAGCTTCCATATTCAACAACCTATTTGGTGTTGTACCGGCAACAGTCTTCAATATGTCAACCCTGATAGAAATTTCCCTTTTTAATAACTCTCTGTCGGTAGATCTTCCATCGAGAATAGACCTTTCACTTCCAAATGCTGAGTTTCTTAACTCAGGGATGAATAGATTTTCTGGAAACATTCCTAGTTTCATAACCAACGCTTCTAACTCATTTTCTGGAGACGGCATCAAACTCATTTTCAGGCTTTATTCCAACCACAATTGGTAATTTCAGAAACCTCAAGTATCTAGGATTTGGTGATAACTACTTGACATCTTCAACTCCAGAATTAAGCTTTCTTTCCTCATTCACAAATTGTAAGAAATTAAGAGTCATAGGCTTAACAGGCAATCCACTTGACAGCATCCTTCCAAGTTCAATAGGTAACCTGCCCATCTCTTTGGAAAAACTTCAGATGTTCAATTGTAGTATAAGCGGCAACATTCCACAACCAATCAGTAATTTAAGCAACTTGTTGCTCTTAGATTTAGGAGGCAATGAATTGACTGGATCAATTCCAATTACATTCAGCTGAGGCAGAAACTCCAAGGTTTAGGTCTTGCGTCTAATAAACTGGCAAGATCAATCCCAGAGGAGATTTGCCATCTAGCTAGGCTGGATAAATTGGTCTTGCATGGAAATAAGTTTTCAGGATCTATACCTTCACGTTTAGGTAATCTCACTTCTCTAAGGTATACTTTTTTAGGATCCAGGAAGTTAACTTATGCTATACCTTCAACTTTTTGGAACCTAAAAGACATCTTGAACTTTGATTTTTCATCTAATTCTTTGAATGGTCCTCTTTCTTTGGATGTAAGAATGCTGAAGGTTGAGGTAGAAATGGATTTATCAAGAAATAATTTATCAAGTGATATCCCGACCACAATTGGAGGTCTAAAAAATCTAAAAATTATCTCTCTAACATATAATAGATTGGAAGGCTCAATTCCTATATGATTTGGTGACTCGACAAGTTTGGAGAGTTTAGATTTGTCAAATAATAATATCTCAGGGTTTATTCCTACCTCTTCGGAGAAACTATTATACCTCAAAGAGCTAAATCTCTCTTTCAATAAATTAGAAGGTGAGATTCTAGTAGGAGGACCTTTTGTAAACTTCACAGCTGAATCATTCAGGGGAAATGAGTTATTGTGGGGTATACCAGATCTACAGGTCCCACAATGCAAACTTAGTAATCCTAGGACAGATGGAAAATCAAGGAAAAAAATGATTATCCTTGTGATCTTTTTGCCATTGGGTATTGCTATAACTGTTGAAGCTGAATCACCAAAGAAGATGATTTAGCTACCCCAAGACCTGCTCCTTTCGGTTCTTGATTCAAGAAACAACTTTGCCAAGCCTTAGGTTAAATGTTGATCACCCGTTTGTTTATCAAACTGAACAGAACGATTAAAAACAGAGAAGGCAAGAAAGCACACACACACACATACAGATTGACACCAGGAATTAAGTGGTTCGGCTATGATCTCTAGCCTACATCCACTGTGAGAGAAAAGAGAAGCTTTTATTATCTAACTTGAGCAAGATACAAATTGAAAAAGTATCTCCCAGAAGGTTACAGTCTGCATATATATAGCCATCTAAGAAGAAACTAGAATGTCTATCCTCTGCAGCGCACCAGTAGCCATTTTCTGGGTTTCAAAGCCAGAGTCTTCATCCTCTGGTTTTCCCGCTTCACTAACAGCTTTAACTTCCTTTCAATTGTAGCTGATGAAGACGTGTCAAGCTGCCATTCCATCACGAGCAAACTAAATCCATGCTGCGATGTCGTTTTGAGTAAGTAATGCACGTGAAACAACACGTGCATCACTTACTTGAGCAGCTAACAGCTCCAGAATGTCGTCCAGCTCTTTAATCTCATCAACTGACATATCACTTGTAAGCATACAAGCCGTTTGACTTGTCATATGTTGTGCAAAAGTGAGATTTGAGCTTCATATTCAACAATAACAATTGTAGTCACTCTAGATCTCAACTATAAGCCATTCAGACAAGGAAAGAGAAGTATGGGGGTGTCACATGATGGTGTCTTGGCATCACAAGCAACACTAAGAAGATTTTCGTACCTACATCTTTTGCATGCAACAGACAGATTTGGTAAAGACAACCTAATTGGCATCGGAAGTTTCGGTTCTGTTTATAGAGCAAGATTTCACGACGGAGTTGAGGCTGCCATAAAAGTGTTTCACCAAGAATGTGCAAGGGCATTAAGGGCATTGAAGAGTTTTAAAGTTGAATGTGAAGTGATGAAAAATATCCGTCATTGGAACCTTGTCAAAATCATCAGTAGTTGTTCGAACAGTGATTTCAAAGCATTAATTCTGGAGTACATGCCTATCGCGAGCTTGGAGAAATTCTTATATTCTAGCACTTGCATGTTGGATATTTATCAGAGATTGAATATAATGATAGATGTTGCATTAGCATTAGAATATCTGCATTTTGGTCTTTCAAATCCAATCATTCACTATGACTTAAAGCCCGGAAATGTATTGTTGGATGAAGAGATGGCTGCTCACTTAAGTGATTTTGGCATCGCAAAGCTCTTAAGTGGAGAAGGTCAATTGATGACGCAAACACAAACCTTTGCTACGACAGGCTATATGGCACCATGTTTGTCTGAAATCATTATTCGGTTTTCGATCTTTTTAAACCTTCCAAGTAATTGCTTTTCCACAATCTTCTTGTTAAAATATTATTTGATTATTTATCTAATTTTGGAATTAATTTGATTCTTAGAGTATTCCATAGAAGGACAGGTAGAACTGATGTTTATAGCTACGGCATTATGTGAATGGAAATATTTACCAAGAAGAAACCTATAGATGAAATGTTTACTGCCGGATTGAAATTAAAGCATTGGGTTAATGACTTGTTACCTATTGAAAAGAAGAGACATGCTGAGTAAAAGGTTAGCAAATTTAGATTAATTTCATTTCTTTTGATACTAAAATTCAATCCATGTAATGAGTGTAAGAATATTATTATCTTTTCCTTTGATATTTTTCTTGAGAAAACTATTGTAGCCATCTTGTTTTCATCATAGGGAGAGTTAATTCTTCCAAACTATAAGCGAAAGATATGTGTTGGATATATAAATATGTGTATGCCACTGATGATTTGCGTTGTATACTTGCTCAATTTCGCCTATATTTAGATAGAACAGGGGACTAGTTAGGCTGCGGCAAAAGCATATAAGATTTATAGACTTAATAGTTAATACTTACAAGAACCCCACTTCTCGAGCTCAACTACCTGGGAAGACATCTATTGACCTTGTTTTTCAGGTCTATAAATCCGGAAGTTGAAAAGGCCTTTGTTATCATATGCAAATTTAGAACCCCACTGCTCGGTTTTCGCTGCTCACATTTTCATTCAATTTATTTGCTGCAAGTTTGTCCCTATTGAAGTGGTCATATATATATGCGCTTTGCTCTTCAATGAAATACTGCATTATCCGCAAGTGCTAATTCTCTCTTGTCATCACCCCATATCAGAGGAACTGAATCTACATTATTCTGCATTTAAGTGAGTAACGATCCTAACCGATTGATTTCTGCTGCTCCATGAAGCAGGGCTCTGTGCTCTGCTTCTGTAGTTGATTTTGAGAAAACATTTTCTTTTAGAACTTTTTGATATTTTCTATTTAAATTTTGTTGAAAAGAAATATGAAAATGGAGAGCGATTAAGTGACAATTACAATTATTACCAGCAATGCTGATACATTACTTGAAATTTTGCCTCTGCATATGTGTTAGTTGCATTGATAGCAAAACTTTGATAACAAGAATATCAAGATGACATGTACATTGTCCATTTCTAACCACCACTTTTGATTGTTAACCAATCATATCTTTACATAATTATTATTTTTGGCTCCCACTTAATATTAAAAAATTCTACTAACAATTGGTTTTTCAGAAGGCTTGGATGGGAGTGAGAAATCTCACCCATTAAGCATCAACACTAACCTTCTATTGTTACTCGAACTCAGGTGGCTACGGATACAAAATGCATCTGTGGCCAGATGAGCTGTGTCCAATGGGTAGAAAAGTAAAAACAAGTGGAAAATTAAAGACTAAAAGGAAAAAAAAGGGAAGAATTAAAGAGAAAATGGTGGAATATTTGGATTGTAGAACTTCTATCTTACGCGTAGAAGCCCGAAATGTTAACAATGGGGAAAAAAAAAAAAACAAAGGTCTTAAAAAGAGACTACATATAAAACGACATCTATTATCATTAATTGCCACACACCAAATATGTTTCTATGTTTCTTTGTGACTTGAGAATTGAGGTGACCCCAATATGGAGTAAAAGTTTTTAACGTCTTTGACGGGCACTTGATTACTGTGTGAATACTTGGAATTAGGATGCTTCGTACCAAACCAAAATAACGTCTTTGACCCAAGTCATTTCAATTGTTCCAGTCTGTGTCTTCATTAAAATCAAAAGTTTTCTCCATGACTTACAATAAATTTGGGGAGTAGCACTTTATCTCCTTGCATATATTTTCCTTATGCTTCATTATTTATACTCAGCAATCGAATCCCCCTTGCATTGCCAAACCAAACACAAACAGCGGTTGTATAATATCCTCTCATGGAGAGAAATAATAGTCTCATATGATCACAGTGTCATTAATCCAATCTCTGCTGCTTTGCTTGCTTGTTGCATCAGCAGCAGCAAGCAACATTAGCACAGACCAACAAGCTCTTCTTGCCCTGAAAGATCATATAACTTATGATCCAACCAATCTGTTGGCCCAAAATTGGACCTCGAATACCTCTGTTTGCAACTGGATTGGCATCACTTGTGATGTCAATATCCGTAGAGTCACAGCCTTGGACATTTCTAGCTTCAATCTACAAGGCACCATCCCTCCTCAACTCGGAAACCTTTCTTCACTGCAAACACTTAATCTTGATCATAACAAGCTTTCGGGCAACATTCCCTCCTCCATCTTCACCATGTCATCTCTGAAAGTACTTTATTTGAGGGATAACCAGCTGTCTGGTTCTTTGTCTTCCTTCGTCTTCAACATGTCTTCAATAACCGACATTCGTTTGTCTAATAACAGACTATCTGGAGAGCTCCCAGCAAATATTTGTAGCCATCTTCATTACTTGAAAGTCCTTTTTTTGGACGAAAACATGTTTCGCTGTAAAATTCCATACGCTTTATCAGAGTGCAAGCAGCTGCAACTGCTAAATTTGGCTTCCAATAATTTTTCGGGAGCCATACCAAAAGAAATCGGCAACTTGACTATGATTAAAGTGATTTCTTTCCGAAGTAATAAACTCCATGGTAGGTTCATAATACAATATAATCGCTCGTTGTCATTCTCAGGCAAGACTTTGCTAACAGATTTTTTTGCGTCTATGTTGTTAATTTTGCAGGTGAGATACCACAAGAAATCAGTTATCTTCCAAATCTAGAGAATTTGGGGCTTGGATTCAACAAGCTAGATGGTGTTGTGCCAGCTACAATCTTCAACATGTCAAGAGTGAAACGAATTTCCCTTCTGAATAACTCTCTCTCCGGAAGTCTTCCGTCAAGAATAGACCTTTCACTGCCGAATGTTGAGATTCTTAACTTGGGGCTCAATAGATTATCTGGGACCATTCCTAGTTCTATCACCAATGCTTCTAAGCTCACCATTCTGGAGATGGGTGATAACTCATTTTTTGGCTTTATTCCAGACACAATTGGTAATTTAAGAAACCTTGAGTGGCTTGGCTTAGGACCAAACTATTTGAGGTCTTCCACTCCGGAACTGAGCTTTCTTTCGTCTTTGACAAATTGCAAGAAATTAAAATACCTATTCTTAAGAGGCATTCCACTTCACGGCCACCTTCCGTATGCAATAGGTAATTTTTCTATCGCTTTGGAAGAGCTTGACGTATACAATTGCAGCATTCGCGGCCGCATTCCTCAAGTTATCGGCAATTTAAGCAACTTGGTAGTGTTAACTTTAGGAGGCAATCAATTCACTGGATCAATTCCAGCTGCATTGGCCCGACTGCAAAAACTGCAAGGTTTATTTCTTCTATTTAGTAATTTAGCAGGATCAATCCCAAACGAGCTATGCCATCTAGCTAGGCTGCACATATTGAGCTTGGGTGGTAATAAATTTTCAGGATCTATCCCTTCATGCTTAGGTAATCTAACTTCTCTCAGGTATCTCTACTTAGACTCCAATAAGTTAACTTCCGTTATACCGTCAGCTTTTTGGAACCTAAAAGACATCTTGGTTTTTGACTTTTCATCAAATTCTTTGGATGGTCCTCTTTCTTTAGACATAGGAAATTTGAAGGCTGCGGTGGGAATAGAACTATCAAGAAATAATTTATCAGGTGATATCCCAACCACAATTGGAGGTCTAAAAGATCTACAAAATATCTCCCTAGCATATAACAGATTAGAAGGTCCAATTCCTGAGTCATTTGGTGACTTGACAAGTTTGGAGAGTTTAGATTTGTCAAATAACAAAATCTCTCAGTTTATCCCAACATCCTTAGAGAAACTCTTGCAACTCAAAGAGTTAAATCTCTCTTTCAACAAACTGGAGGGTGAGATTCCTAGGGAAGGACCTTTTGGCAACTTCACAGCTGAGTCATTCGTGGGAAATGAGTTATTGTGTGGTTCGCCAAATCTTCAAGTCCCACCATGCATACTTAGCCGGCCTAGGACACAACACAAATCAAGGAAAACAATGCTTCTCCTTGTGATTGTTTTACCACTGAGTATTGCTCTAATAATTGTAGTCGCAGTGGCTCTCAAATGTAAGCTGATCAAATGGCGAAAAAGAAGCATAGTGTTGCCAAATGATGGTATCTTTTCATCACAGGCAACACTAAGAAGATTTTCATACCTAGAACTTTTGCGAGCAACGGAAAACTTTGCTGAAAACAACATAATTGGCGTAGGAGGTTTTGGTTCCGTTTACAGAGGAAGAATTGAAGATGGGATGGATATTGTAATAAAAGTATTTCACCATCAATGTGCAAGGGCATTGAAGAGTTTTGAAGCTGAATGTGAAGTGATGAAAAATATTCGCCATCGAAACCTTGTCAAAGTTATCAGCAGCTGTTCGAACGATGATTTCAAAGCCTTAGTCTTGGAATACATGCCTAATGGGAGCTTAGAGGATCGTCTGCATTCTAGCAATTGCATGCTGAATATTTTTCATAGATTGAACATAATGATTGATGTTGCATCAGCTTTGCAATATCTCCACTTCGGTTATTCAACTCCTATTATTCATTGTGACTTAAAGCCCAGCAATGTATTGTTAGACGAAAATATGGTTGCTCGTTTGAGTGATTTTGGCATATCAAAGCTCTTAAGTGGAGTGGATCAGTCTGTGGTGCAAACACAAACCCTTGCTACGATAGGTTACATGGCACCAGGTTTGCTTCAAAACAATAACTTTTTCCTTTCATTTTAAACTTTCTGAATTATTGCTTTTTATAATCCTCATATCAAAACGTTGAGTATTTATCTAACTATGAAATTAATTTGATTAATAGAGTATGGCGTGGAAGGACGAGTATCTATTAAAAGTGATGTTTACAGCTATGGAATTATGCTAATGGAAACATTTACCAAGAAGAAACCCACAGACGAAATTTTTGTCGCAGAATTGAGCTTGAAGCGTTGGATTAATGACTCGTTACCTATTTCATTGATGGAAGTTGTGGACATAAGTCTGCTGAGTGGAGAGGATAGACATTTTGCTGTAAAGAAGCAATGTGTGCTATCTATCTTGAGTTTGGCTTTGGAGTGTACCATGGAATCACCCGAAGAGAGGATCGATGCAAAAGATATTGTTACTAGACTTTTGAAAATAAGAGATATGTTGACTAAAAGATTAGCAAATTTAAATTAATTTCTTTTCTTTTCATCATAATGAACTTTAATCCATGTAATGAGTAGACTCTCAGTTTTCAACAATAAGCATAAGAATATTGAATATTTTCCTTGGATATTATGTTGAGAAAATTGTTGTAGCCGTGTACAATTTCGTGGGAGCTGTAATGAGTAGACTCTTCGACAATGTGCAATATTATATAGTATATACAAAGATGCTCACACTGTCGCACACTAAAAAACCTTACAGTTATGATATTTGATCCCTCAATTTATTTTATCAGCCATTATTTTTTAATTAGTATTATTTATTTTACAATTGTCCTTATTGTAAAATAAAAAAAATTAAAAAAATACATTTTTTCACCTCTCTCAAGTTTTCAATAGATTAACTTCTTCATTTCTTATATCTTTTTAATTGATTTACAATTTGAATCAAATATTAACTCTAAATCAAACCCCAAAGTAAAATTAAATAAAATCTTAGATTCTCACCCAAAATAAAAAACAATATCATCAACAACAATAAAACTCGTCACTTGTTCATAAAATTTAACAAAACCTAACATTTAAATTCATCATATATTGGTAGAGGTGATGAATTGATGGTGAAGAAAATAGGTGATGGTGATGAACTTGTTGATGCAGTAATGGGGACTTATACGAAAAAGAGAGAGAGAGAGAGAGAGAGAGAGAGAGAGAGAGAGAGAGGGAGGGAGGGGGAGGTAGAGAGAAAATAAAAATAATAATTTTTAATTTTAATAACAATAATTCTAAAAATTAATAAGATTAATTGGAAAGTAGAGTTGGTAAGACAATTTGAAAGTTCAGATATCATCACTCAAAACCTTCAGCATGAAGCTAAAAATAGTAAAGTAATTAAATATGCTAATGATACACAGCTGCCATGATAACTATAAAAACAGCCGAATGAGCTTAGCTACATATTGACCCTCACCGTTGATCTACCATTCCTAACATCACCACTTGCCACCTGGCGTTGTATGAAATCTCTTCTGTGGCCTCATTGTAGCCTCTCTTCATGACACATTAACACCACGGTAACACAACCAATTCTTGTACCAAAATTACCAAATAACCGCAAAACTGTTAGAGAGAGAGTCGGTGTGATGTACTTCTTGTTAAAATAATAAGAGAGAGTAATATTTTTTTTTTTTTTTTAAAAATTTGAATCTACCCGCCACTTTCAAAACAGAGAAAGCGTCGTCGTTTTATGATTAATAAACTCTAAATGGCTCTATCCTTTCCATCTCCTCTCGAACGCACTGTCGCTTCAGCTCTTCTCCTTCTCTCCGTCTCTAATCAACCTCCCTCTCTCTCTTCTCCACTGTAAGATCTTCATTATTTCATTCTTAAAACTGTTTATGTTTTTTATTTGTTTTTTTCTTGTTGGTTGGTTTGATATTCGTTTAATGTAACGCGTAGGTTCGACACTGATGGTGAATTGCTGCTGAAGAGCAAGAGCAGCAGCAGAGACAAAGAGAGCGTGAGTTTACTGTCGAGTGGAGATTCAAAACGGTGCGTTTCGACTGTCACTAGTGAAGATGGCTCCTCTAACGAGATCCGAGCTCACAAGCTGAGGATCATCGCTGTTGTGGCTCGCTGTCATGAAGTGAAACTCAAGGTACATATTCTTCTGTTTGGTTATATATATATATTTGTTTATTTATTTTTTAAAATGATTTCATAGTTCTTAGTTTGAATTTGATCTTAATTGTTCGTTTGATTATAAAATAAAATCACCTCTCTGTTTTTACTTCATAAACTGTGATCTGTTCGGATTCAATTTTTTGTGTGTTCATGTTGAATTTTATCAAAATGTGATCATTAAACTTGTTTTTCTCAACTTTATGTTTGATCTCTCAGTTTGTTTCTCGAGTCTTCAATTCAATTTCACTGGAAATTTAATAGAAGTTTCACATTATGTTCTGTTTGGACCTGTTTCGTTTTGAATTCCTTGTAATCATTTGAAAGGCTCAAGCTACTTAAATTTTGTTAAAACATTTTAATGCATAATTTGCTTCGGTAAATTTGTAATTCACTTGCTCATAGATGTGATCCCTCTGTTTCACCTCAATTTTGCGCTTTATTTGCTCATAATCTCTGTTTTAAACTTGATTTTAAGATCTTATTTTCAATTTTTATTTCTTCATCCTTTTATCGTTTATTTTTCTGTAATTAATTTGATTTCTCTTTGTCTGAATGTGAATTTAAATTGTTTGCTTTTAGTTCTTTTCTGAGATGTCGTCTGTTTAGATTCATATTTCTGTTTATTTTTATCAAAATTTTATAACGGAACTTGTTTTACTCTAATTTACAGAAGTCAAATTTAAATTTGAATTCGATTTGTTGCTGGAAATTTAAATTTAATTCCAGTGGAAGTGCAATGGAAGATTCAAATTCTCTTCTGTTTTGAATCTTCATTTTAAAATTTTTGTTCTCTTTTGAATGTGCAGGCTAAATTACATGCTTCTCCAATTCATAATTTGCTTCGTAAATTTATTATTATCCATCCGTTGTTGTAACCTCCCTGTTTGAATTTAATAATTTTATGCTTCTCAGGTCATGCGAAAGAGTCGCTCGAAGATGAGCCGGAAATTCAAAACCGGCAAGCCGCCGCCGCCGCCGAATACAACGGAGAAGACGACGGCTTCCTCAGGATCCGTATCAACAGAGGCTGGATCGTGCCTGTCGAGCAGCGCGAGCGCTGTTTCCAGCGCGCGAAGCCGGTACTCGGAGGCGGCTAGTGGTAAGCCGAGGGGGAGAAGAACTTGTAGCGGCTCGTCTCACATTCAGCGCCGAGCCGAAGCCATTCTGAAGCTGCTCTCTTCCCACGGCTGTTCGTCTGAAATCAAGATCCGACGAGCCCTCGGCGACAGTCCCGACACTAGCAAAGCACTAAGAATGTGAGAGTTGGCTTGGCTCTTTATTTCGCGTTTAATTTAAACCGTTGGATCATACGAAATCTTCTTTTGCAAAGTTGTTGATCTGACGGTTGTTATAGCATGTTCAAACGAAACAGTTTAAATTCTAACCGTCAGATTTGTTTATTTGCAGGTTACTGAAGAGTGACGAAGTCAAGAGATCAGGCACAGGAGGACGTCAGGACCCATATATTTACATGGTATTAATCTCCTTATCATTTGTTATCTTACTTAATTATAGCAATATATGATATTATTATACACTAATTACAGTTCTCTGTGTTTTTTTTTTCCTAATTACTAACATATGAAACCCTATTGCCGGTGAAATTCAGGGAATTTTGCTTGTGTATAATTAACCATTACCTTTTTGGGATTAATTTATAATTAATTTTGCAGATAGCAAGTAGTTAGAAAGAGCAGAACCCAGCAAGACCAGGTAATGTATATTTAGAGAGACTTGGCAATTGGTAAATATTAAGAGTGGCAGCAATTAAAGTTGATTAATAAGCTAATATAATATTAGTATTGACATTAGACAGAGACAGGGATTTTAGTGAATATTATTGCTATATAAGTAATTTTTGTATATGAGCGTGGCATAGGCCTATACAGTTAATTACAAATTCTTAATCACTGTGGTGGGTTACTGAAAATTTTCTTATTACACTTTTAATACAAGCCAATAAATGAGATGAAGCGGCGGCCATTTGTTATGGCGAATGGCCAATTGCAAAGTCTACGACTATTAACAATTTATCTTTCAACACTAGAGGGAGCAAAACCCATATTACGGACCCAAAGGGCAAGAAATTGAATTGGGTGATGATGGAGCGTTCAAATTAGAAAAAAATTAAAACCTTAAATCATATATTTTGCATTAACACTTTTATAATTCTATGTTCTTGCAATTTTTTTTTTCAAAGTCTATATTTTTGCATTAACACCTATGTAAGTCTATATTCTTGACAATAATGATAGGATAATAATAAATTATAAAAATGAAGAGTAAAAGAATATGCCAACGAGAGTCAAAAATTAATTAATTATTCCAACACGAAATTGGAATATTGCTTAGGAACTTTCCGTCACCTGGTCAAAACTTGGTGAGGAATGAATTTTCAAAGTTTGTTTGACTAAAAAGGGGGCATAAATGGAATAGCATATCAACTTTAAGTCATAAATGAAGAAGAATAGGCTGCAAAGCAAGCGCCGTCAAAGTCATGCGGCGAATGTTGAACGCGTAATACCAAAACTGACGCATTGTTCGTGCCTGGGACCCTTAAAAAAAAAAGCAATGGCAGACGGGGAAATTGTCTATAGATCCGCAGTCCAGCACCGCTATTTTGGCATATTCTCCTATTTAACCCTCATACTATTAGAATATTTAAGTTATCCCTAGCGTAAAATTTTAATGGAAACAGTAAAGTGGGTTACATCACGGAGGCTCGATAACGTGGGTTCTTCAACTTGTATGCGAAAAAATAAAAATAAAATAAAATCCAATTGGTAAAATATCATTTATTAAAATTTAATAATGAGATCCACGATATGTTATTAATAAAAGACAAAATTATTATAACATTTTCATTCAAGTGGTCGGTGGGCAGCTGCAATGAAATTAAGAAAAAAGAATATTTAGGAAATGTATAATCCAAGATTAACGTGAAATGTATATTATGGGTGGGTGATTTCACCTTGTTATATTGTAAAACCCACCCCACTTCAAAAAATATAGAATAAATCACATTATTTTTAATAAATACAAATTAACAAAAATATTTATATAAGTTTAATTATTTAAATACAAATTAACAAAAACTGCATTTTTTAACTTAGTTTTTTTAAAATATTAAGGTTGCTTTAATATAAGTTTTATTTAATTATTTTATTTTTATGATATAAATGATCTAATTACTTAAAGAAATATGTGTTCTTATATCTAATACTTTAGGTACTTAATTTTATAATTTATAATCTAACTTTTTTAAATAAAGTCTAATAATTTTTAATATTTTACATGTAAATGACATAAATTTGACGGCTTAATAATTTACATGAATATTGGTCTACAAGGACATTATGTTAATCTAATTAAAAATAAATAATCATAGAAATAAAGTAGAATTGATCATTTAAGAATAATGAATTTTGTATAAAATAAAAAATAAAGTGAAAGTAAATTTTGGGTGCTTTTACATTTTAAGAATAAAATAATCAATTTAAATTTAAACTAAAATTAATTTTAATTGTCAAATATAATTAAAAAATTAAGTTATAAAAAATAAATTAAGATATCATAAAAATAAATTAAGAATTTGAGAAAATTGTGATTGATTAATTTCCCAAAATTCTTCTTTATTTAAAATTTTTAAAAATAATATAAATTTTTTATAATTACTTAAAAAAATGAGGTGAATTTATAGAATTTATGGAGTCAAAATATCACCCCTCGAGGAAACGGCCCCAACTACAAATTAAATTCTTAGAAGGAAACAAAAGAAAAAAAAAAAAAGCCCCAGACAGAGAGAGAAAGAGAGAGGAAAGTGATAAAGTGGAGGTCAAGAAAACGGGGGCAGAGGCTATATAAACAATTTCAACAAGCTTCTTCTTCCCCCATCAAAAAAAAAAAATTCCTTCTGTGTAATATTTTCCATCTGGGTTCTCTTCAAAAACTAAAACCATCACTCTATTTTGTTGTTTCTTTTCTTTTGTTTTTTTCTTTTCTTGAATGATGGCAATGGGGAAGTACATGGAGTTGCTGGACGCCGGAGTCAGAATCGTGGCAAGATTCCACTCTCACTGCCCACAAACGGCGCGTTTGTATTACCATCCACCTTCTAATCAGCTCCATCAAGACCAATACGGCGCCGCTCAAGATCCTACTCGAACGGGCATGGGTACGGGTGCGGGTGCGGGTGTCAAGGCCGCTAGGGGGTTTGGCAGTGCCGCCTCCGAGCAACTCATCTTTTATCCTGTCTTCTGAAAATATTTTCAGAAAATACACACAACAAATAGAAGAGACACTCATTGGATCGGAGGCTAGTTGTAATCAATTTTGACCGATGCTTTGCTTCGCACATTCTTTAATGGAGATTTTGCTCTGATTAATTTACGCCTTCTTTGTATTGTTTGTTTTTTCTTTTCTTGATTTAGTGTTCGATTTTTCTTTTTGGGGCAAACTGAATTTGTTCTTACGTCGGCGCCGCCCGGCGGCGAAATTAATCTAACGCGCATCAAGAAAACGTTTAATTAAAATAATAATAAAATTTAGAATGCCTTGCCAAACGCTGTTTTATCCAGCTGTAATAATATATATATATTTTTTTTACTTTTTGAGTTCGGTCTGGGTCAAGTAAATTTTAACAGCTCCAATCTTCTTTGAATGATCTGCTTTGAATTAGTATGAGTTATTCAATTTTTTTTTTTCAATTTTTACGGCCAACTTGTGCGCAAGAATAGGAGTCAATTCTTTTTTTTTTTCCATCTCTTTAATTTTAAACTTTAGTAAATTCATTTGCATTCATTCAGGAAAATCAACAAGAACCCACCTCAAAGTCTTCGCTTTTTAATGTTTCATGGTCTTGTCATCAACAAGCTCTGCCAAAAGTTGTTGTGTGAGATCAAAGAAACTAAAGTGGGCAAACAATTGTTTTTGAAATAGAATCACAAATTGTCAGTTGAGTAGATACGCGACCAAAATAAACGTTAGCTACTAAATAAAGAATTAATGTTTACAGACACTTCAGCTGCTTGCCTTCAAAATTAGCTGAGGGGCACAATTGTCACAATTGTACTGTGAAGAAACTTCATTATGTCACATACGAGTCAATTTTTTTGTCCAACTTGCGCACAAGAATACGACTCAAATCTTGTCTAATGCCATTCTTTTTTTAATCAATAGCTCATTCAAATTGGAAGGCGAGTTTTATTTCCCCCCCCCAAAAAAAAAAAAAATTGGAAGCCAAGTTGAATAATAGTTGCAATGATGGATTTACCGTGGAGGAGGACAACAACAAGACAAAAATCAGAGCAATCTCAAAGTTACAGAGCACTAAAACATGCCTTGTCGCCCTTGAGGTGCGGAGTCCATATGTTTATTCATTGTGCTCTGTGTATATTTTTTCACCACTGTTTTTCTCCCCTATCTTTAGTGTGAAATCATTGCATTCGTTCAGGTAAAATGTTTCAAAAGCCATCAACAAGCTCCAGCAAAAGTTGTCGTCTAAGATCAAAGAAAGTAAAGTTCCTAAAAAATTTTGGGATTGGTATGCTTTGAAATGGATGAACAATTGGTTCACGTTAGGAAATATGTTTCCTTTTTCAATGAGGATTAGCAAATCCTAAATTTGGGTATTTTTTAAATTTTTCTTATTTAGTAGTTTTCGTATTCAAGAAGATTTCTATGTAAAGAATAAGTAATTTTTCTTTTTGAAACTTAACTTGTTAAGGAGAGATACAATTTGTATAAGGAAAGCAATATTACTTGTAGAAGAAGTAATCATTAAATATAGGGAGGTTGGGTTCACTTGTTTATATAGTATGATAGTCAGTTATAAATAGACAATTTCTAATGTGAAAAAAATAGTAGATCTATTAAGAGATTGAGTGTTATTAGATTTTTGAGTGTGAGGAAAATACTAGAGTAACTATAATAACTTTTTGCATAGTATTTTTTTTTCTCGTTTTCCATGTTAACCCTTGTGTTGTGTGATTAGCTTTACTTTCCATTTATTTTTTGTTTATTATTTACTTAATATTTTTGCTTGCAAGATTTTGAGTGGGATTAAAACTTCCTAAGACTTTGAAATAGAATTATTATAATATTAATTGTGCGTTTACTTATCATGAACTGAAATGGGCACAAATTAGAACAAACTAAAGTCGGAATAAATTAGAATTTGAATAGAAAATAGTAATTAGAATAAATTATTCACTGGAGCTGTAGAAATAGAAACAGAATAAGCTTTATTCTCATTAATGTGTTGAGTTTGTCTTATTATCAGAATAAATTATTATAAGTTACTTGAAAGTTCTTAGTTAAAATTATATTTTTTTTTCACTAAATAAGTAAACATTTTTTTAAGGGATACATGTTTATTATAATTTTGAACTTAATACTATAATTTTTTTAAATAAAGTAATAATAATGATGACAATTAATTCTAATAATCACAATATTTATAATAATAATGGTAATAGTAGTAATAATATTAAAATAATAATGATATATTATTATTATTATTATTATTATTATTATTATTATTATTATTATTATATTATTATTATTATTATTATTATTATTATTATTATTGTTATTTAATACTTAAATAGGATAAATGAACCATAATTGTCAACGCAGGGGGATCCACTCCTACCTTGGAGTAGGCGTTTCATTCCTCTAAAAAATTATTTTCCTGTAAATGGGAAAATTAATTTTTAGTGTAAAAAATTATTTTCCTATAAATGGAAAAATTAATTTTTGGTGGATCAATTTTCAAAGTGTGTAAAAAAAAAAGGCTAATGTATTTTTTATTTTCCGTTTGAGCGAAAGAATCTCGTCTTCCGACTCAGGTCGTCATCACTCATCACGCATACGCCCGGTCAAATTTTATTAATTTTTACTATTTTTTTAAATATTTTGACAGCACTTGAACAATGAGGTACGTCAAATAATCTGATATTTTCACGATAAGTCATCTTAAAATTTTAATCGGCTACAATGCAAAAATAAGAAACAAAAAGGATCAAATTACAAATACAATTTTATTAATGAAACAGACCCAACTAAATAAACAAGTTTACAGAAAGAAAGACGAAGGAAATTGAGAAAACCAAGGCCAAAAAGACGCGACAGCAGCTATATAAGCAACAGCAGCGAGTCTCCTTCTTCTCATCCTTTGAACCCCAAAATCACTTCTTATTTATTTGTTCTTGTAACTCCTTGATCAAGCCTTGTCTCTTCATTCTCTTGTTGAACAAATCTTTACAAATTAATTAATAATGGGGAAGTATATGGAGTTGTTGGATACTGGGGTCAGAATGGCCGCGAGATTCCACTCTCATTGCCCACAAACTGCTCGTTTGTATTATCACCCTCCTTCTGATGATCACCACCACCGCCGCCGCCGCCAAAACGGCAGCGTCCGCATGGCGGTACAAGACCCGACCCGGATGAACCTGAATGGCAGTGTCCGCATGGCCGTTCAAGACCCGACCCGCATGAGTACGACTATGAGTATGGCCAATTGCCCTGTCATGGTGGCTAAGGGGGTTGAAAGTACCACTGAGCAGCTCTTTTTCTATTCTCTTTTCTGAAAATATTTTCAGAAAATATATACACAAAATAACAATATAGTTAATGAATATATTGGAGAAAAATTGTAATCAGTTTTGACATATAAACAGAAAAAATATATTCTTTTTTTTTTAAAAAATTTTTGCTCTCAACAGATTCTTTTAATGTACGTTTCTTTTTGTAACTTGAATATTCTTTATTATTTGATCTTCGTTTTAGACAGATTGATTTTTTCGGACAGCAAAAATTTGACAGAATATCAACAAAAACAGTGAGAAATTTGTGCCAATTAACTCACTTAATTGAAAGTAAAGTAAACGGACGCAGATATTGATTAGAAAGGAGAATATTTTTACATTTTTTCCCTTTTTGCTGAAACTAAAGATTTTTGCATTGATCTGTATTGAAAGAACGTGGCTGCTTATATATAGAAAAATAAAATTTTGTATGAAAAAATTTTAAAACCGTGGAGTTTTAAAAGTTTAAAACTTAAAACGTTTAAACCGCACGGGTTATGCATTTTCTTAGACTTTTCCGCACTTTAAAGTCTAACAAGTTATAGAGATTCAAGCATTACCCATTTTAATGTTCAGATTGAGGTCCTAACTGCTGTGACTTGAAAGGTAAGATGATTTAATTTCACAATTATATTATGAAAAACTTACAATATCTTATTATCTTTGTCAAAATTATTATTTAGAAGTTATATTTATTATAAACTATTAATTTTATTTTTATAATTTTTTTTTTTCTATATTAACTATAACTTTTAAATTGCAGTGACTCAATATCAAACAGAGTCTGAATTGATAAAAGTAAAATTAATGGATTATATACATTTAAAGTGCTATATACACACACATGATTCCAATGACAATATTTTATTATTAAGAGATCAAATCAATGTATCCTTATCAAATTTTATTTTCCCACTTTAGAGAGGTTCGGATTATAACATGGCGTCCACGATTAAACTTGAAAAGTGATTGATGTGCATGTAAACCAAAAAGTGATAATATCCGAAAGAATAACAATTAATAAGGCCTTGGCCTGGCTGTGGCTTTGTGTTCTCAACTTTTGTTGAGGACACGATTTGGAGTGGAATCAAATATTTCTTCGCTCATAAACGGGTAAAGTAAATGAGAAATGATAAAGTCATAGATAATTTTAAATAAATTAGTGTGTACAAATTAATCTAGTTTAAATAGATTGGTTGAAAAGTGATGGTCATTATTTTTTTAAACTATGTAGTTCCATGATGATTTCTTATAATTAATTTTCTTATATCACATTAACTTATACACACTTTTTTGTATAAGGTGATGTAATTCTATTATTACTCTATTACAAATGTATGTGCATAGGTAGATTAATAAAAATTTTGGGCTATACTATAAATTATTAGTGTCAACATAAAAAAAGGGAAAAAAAAGGTTCTCAGTGAACTTCAAATTATAATATTTATAGAATGCAACCAACCTAATTAAAATACATTATATTAAACATTTTATTGGAGGAACAAATTCTCTCTTCGAAATTTTGGCAGATGTGCAATGAATTTCCTTAAAAAAAAAAAAAGAGAGCCAAATGACCAATAATCTTGGAATTCCTAGAGACTGCAAAATAAAATCAACGAGCAAAGGGGCCAAAATATATATTAAATAAAATTGTCACTAGGCAACCAAAATAAAATAAAGAAACATAAGGTAACTTAGACTAAAAAGGAAGAGCATGGAAGATAATTTATTGAAAACGTTAAAGTGAGACTCAAACATTACTAATTTTACTCCTCTAACAATAAAAGAATGTATTCATTGTGTGTTTACTTATTGGAAATGAAATGAAAATCAAAGAATAAGAATAAATAATGTGTTTAATTAATTAAATTAAAGATGGAATGGAAATCAAAGTGGTGGACTCCACTTAAAATTAGGAATGATTACTAGAGTTTCTATTCTCTTAAGGGGAGGTGGGAATGTAATTCTCATTCCCCAAAGGCACCATATTACTCCCACTTAAATTTTAAAATTCTCATTTTATCATTCCTTATATTATTATCATTATCATTATTATAATGATTAATAGTTATAATAGTATTACTATTATAATAATAGTAATTGCTAGTAATAATAAGAATAATAACAGCAACAACAACATATTATCAAAATAATGATCACTATTTATTATAGTGATAATTAACTAAGGTCAGTTTAGTAATTTGTAACAATCTACTCAAATGCTAAGATAAAGTGAGCACATCAATGGCAATACAGTTCATTCTGATTCTAATTTTCACAACTAAAGTAAACAATTTACACTAATTTTCATTCCTTATTTAGATTTCAGCCCATTCTGATTCCACTCCATTCTAATTCTAACGCATTTCAATTATTGATTAGTAAATGAAGTATTAGATTGAAGATAAAGATTTAAATTGTTGTACATTTTAAATGGAGGATAGAAAATATTTTATAATTAAGAGATTAAATGATCAAAATATCTTTATCAGTCAATTTTATAATTAAGAGATCAAATGATCAGGATACCTTTATCAGTCAATCTCTCTCCCTTTTTTTCCCCTGTTCCCACATAACCTTAAGCCCAGTGATCAATGGTACAATGTATTTCGATAGTGTATACAATATTTAGTCATGAAACGCACGTGTTATTGAAGTGAAAAATGTGAAAGAATAACATTTTCTTTAAATATTTTTATTTGCGGACCAAATTCCCTCAGAATAAATTTGTGAAGAGTCTTGTATTTGTGCAACACCAAAACATTATAAGAACGGTGAAAAAAGGTAACTTAGATAGAAAGGAAGAGAAAGTGAAGGTCAAGAAACGTGGAGAGAACCTATTTGTACAAGTTTGCAGTCTCTCTCCTCGTTCTGAAAGCCAAAATCTCTTACATTATCCTGTTTCTTTCATCTGGGTTTCTTCCAAAACAAAAGTCACCGCTCTCTTTCTTACTTATTTAATTGTTCACTTGTTAATTCAATCTTGGTGAGTAAAAAGCTTGCCGATTAATGGGGAAGTGCATGGAGTTGCCGGATGCTGCAGTCAGAATTATAGCAGGATTTCACTCTCACTGCCCACACACTGCAAGATTATATTACCATCCTCCTCCTCATCACCATGAACACCACCACCACCACCTCCACAACACCGGCTTCAATGGCGGAAGCACCGCGGTTCTAGACCCAACTAGGGAGGCAATGACCATCGCTAAGGTGTTCAATAATGCCACTGATCAGCACATTCTCTGTTTTGTTGTCTGAAAATTGAGATACTGGTTAGAAGGGAAAATCGTTGTAATTAATTTTGATAGGGATGAGCAAATCTTTCGCGAGTTTGAGACCCCACCCTGAAATGAGGTAAATTTTAAACAATTTTTGGGAATAGAGTGGAGAATAAGAGAAAAATAATCTCTAAATTCTAAATAAAATAGGGTTTAATTTTGTATTCCCCACCACAATTCCCATTATATATAAGTATTTTTTTAATTTTTATTTAATAATTTTTATTTTTATCAATTATATTGTTGGTTAATAAATTTTCTTTTTATTTTTTCCTAATATAAATAAAATATAACTAAAAGAAAACTCTATAATATAATTATTATTCCTACCTTAAAATATTTTTCTGCTTTCTTTTCTCTCTTAAAGTAATGCTCTCTTCAAATATTTTTTAATTTTGACAGTACTTTAAAATATTGTTTGAAACTTTTGGAGTTTTTTTTTAAAATAATTTAAATACTTTATACTATAGTGATAATTTTATTTAAGTCCCTAATTTTTAATTTACTAAAATTATATATTTATACTTACTATATAATAAATAAATAAGGAATGGGTGGCGATGGAAAAATCATTCTCCATATAAAAATTCTTCATCTTCACCCCACTTAATTTATTAGGGAAAAAAATAAAAAATAAAAGTGAAATATTTAATGAAGTAGGAAATGAAATAAGCCTCTCCACCCCTACCCCACCCCATTGCCGTCTCTAAATTTTAACAGATATACATTGTTTTCTTTCAGATCCAGAGTTTCTAGTTTTGCTCCTAAGAATTTGCATGTTCATTTAATCCTGTTTTCATACGTTATTTTTTGTTTTCTGGTTTTAGAATTTGATTAAATGAAGTCCCCTGAAATTTAATTGAACAACAGATTACTTGCTAATGTTCTCCTGTTAAGGAAGGATTAGGCAAAATGTCAAGGCAACATCAGAGAACAAAACTGAAAAAAAAGCCTCGCCCTTGAAGTCAAGAAAGTACCCGCTGTTTTTGATGTTTCTGCAGATTAAAGTGGCGGAGGACCAAAGAAAACGAGGATAGCAAAAATTCATCTGTAAGTGTTTACCAAAGTACTTCAACGCTCGAGCTAGAGAGAGACAGCAATACCAGACAGGCTTAAACATTCCTTGCAGTTGCAGATAAATTTTGTAACTTCTCAAGTTCAGTTTCCGTAGAATGGTTAAAAATATAAACACGTTCAGGCACCATTTCATTGCAGGTGTAATTCAAAAGAGTTAGGAGTATAATGTTGTGATTTATGTCGAATAAATTGGTGCTATGAGAGCCTTTATTTGATCAATGGATTTATGGGTACCCATCTTTTTCATAGTTGATGTGGAAGCTTGTTTGAAATCCACTGTTCTCTTCCCGTAGTCGCAGAATCTTCTTTGTGAACAGACTCAGATGTAAGATTCAACACCTCACAACTTCATTTGAACAAAACCACCCTTGAATGAACCATAGAGAGGTTGTGATCTTCTGAAACTGAAAATATCATCTATGTGAACAATGTAAGGTTCAGCTGATTCACTAGTTTCTTCCTTTAACTCACGCGCATGCAGGCTCCCATACACTCGAACACTTAATGTCTTCTTCCGGGGTGCACCAGCTTTAATATTCTCATTGAAAAAGTCTATCAATTCTTCTTGTGTCAGCTGCCTCAGTGCTGCAACCTGTTTCAACACTAATTGTGTATAAATCAACTACTTCGTAATATAGTACTCAACTAAAGAGTGAAAAAGATAATTTTAATTTGCTCAGGCCCCCGAAAAGGTTTATAGAGAGCAGAGGCTGCATTCTTCGCGTCTCTTAGTTTACCTTTTTCTCCATAAGAAAATTGAAAATGAATCTACAAACGTACAAAAGTCTTAACCTGACTTAGTGAAAAAATAAATAAATAAATAAATTGATAGAAATTCCCATACCTCAGCATCCCTCCGATCAAACTTGAGGGTCCCATCAGAAATCTCGCGCCAGTAAAATCCAGATTCTTCCTTTAAATTCTTGTGTTTCTCAAGCTTCATGTCAATCAATGCATTTACATTGTTCTACATAAAAAATAAGCCATTTTCACCGTTAAGGGTCCAGGCTGATTTCATCCAAAAACACTCATATAAACAGAATATCTATCTGGGATTATCAAGAATATAATAATTTCACATAAAAGAAAATTGTGGTTGAGACTGGGACAATAGATGCAATTACAGAAAAATTGATAAGGAATATTGTCTCTTTTAATATCACCAATCTCTTTCTTTGTGCTTGATGTAGTTCCATTGCCTATTCAAGACTAGGATATGACAAAAGGATGATAAAAAGATGGAATAATATCACACTTACCTCACATGATAGCAACTGTCATCAAATTGTTTCATGCAGTTAATAGTCTAGAATTAAGATTAGGAAAGTACTTTCTCTATTCAAAACATGTTATCCAAATGATTCTTTTGATAATTCTTTTGGTAAAAGATTTGAGCATGGGACGTAGCTGATGTTGTTAGGGGGAGTGCTAGATGTCCTTGGGTGTTTATTTCAAAAGGGAAAATGGACTTTTTATCCAATATTAAGCTGCTAGTTGGTAATGGGCAGAGAGTTAGATTTTGGGAGGATTGTTGGATTAGGGAGGCTGCTCTCAGTGATCTTTTCCCTCGATTATATAGGCTGTCTCAAGGTCATGAGTGCTCTATAGCTAGCATCTTTAAGTACTCTGTTATGCAGTGGAGTTGGGATTTTAAGTTCCTTAGAAACTTGAACGATAGAGAATCCGAACAATGTGCCGAGATGCTTGGGATCCTACAGGGGGTTTATCTTAATAATATGAGAGAAGATAAGAGAGTTTGGAATTTAGATAAATCAGGATGTTTCTCCACTAAATCTTACTTTCTTAGACTCATAGATAACCCCAATGCTTCCTCGTTCTCTTCTTCTCACTTGATTTGGAGAGCTAAAGTCCCTACCAAAGTGAAGGTGTTGGTTTGGTCTGTTGCTCATAGAAAATTCAACACAAATGACATGGTTCAAAAAAGAAGACCTAATATGGCATTATTTCCAGAATGGTGCATCATTTGTAAAAATGCACAAGAGAATGTTGATTATCTACTTTTACATTGCACTGGTGCTTATTTTTTGTGGTCCAAGTTGTTTAAGGCTTTCAATCTAAGCTGGTCAACTCCTGCCTCATGTTACTCCCTCCTGCTGGAAAGGTTTTCTTGCTTAAAAGGCAGAAAAAATGCAAGGATTCTATGGGACCGTGCAGTCTTAGCTAGTTTTTGGGTCGTGTGTAATGGAATGAAAGAAACCAAAGGATCTTTGATAACAAAGCTGGGGAAGATCCTTCACATCTTTGGGACAAAGTGAAGTTTTGGGCTTCCCTCTGGGCATCTATTACTGCTGAATTCAAAGACATCTCTTTCTTTTTTATTTTGCTAAATGGGGAAGCTTCTGTATCTTAAGAAGGATGCATTCTTAGTGAGCTGGTGATTTTTTTAATCTTTGCAGTTTTTTGAGTGTTTTGGTTAGATTGGGACTTCTCGTCCTTAATTTTTGTGGATTTGTAACCCCAGCAATCCTTGTACATATTTCTTATAGTTATTTATATAATGTTTTGTTTCTTAGCCCAAAAAAAAAAAGATTTGAGCATCAAACTTGAGCATTACTGATATAATAACTTCCAACCTTCCATAATGTTTATAAAACAATCTCATCACTGAAAACACAGACCAGAATAACTCATGTAGAATAGAAATCTATGTCTCACCTTGAATTGGTCACTGGTCATCTCATAAAGTTTACTTTCAAACATCTGGAGGAATGATTCAACTCTCAGATCAATATACTTCGGACCCTGTTAAATTGACAGAGCAGTTGAGGCAACGCGACAATAATGCTGTCAATGTGCATATTCAAAGAACAGAATTATGCTATATACACCTTTACTGAGGATTGAATGATGAACTGCACTCCATGGATACCGAAATCATTCCTACATCAAGTAGATAGCTAAATTTAAAGCAAATACTCCAAGCTGGAAGAGAACAAGGGACCTCAAGTTATGTACCTCTGTAGGAGCGCTGTAATGTACCCAAGTTGCTCAACGGTTCTAAGCTGGTGGAAAGCTGGTTGTTTTGCAATAAGAGCAAAAAGCTGAAGTTTCACGTTCATAAGGAAATCATCTCGATGAACCTGAACAGCTCAACATGACTTGACATCAGAATTGCACCAGACACTCAACAGAAACAATTGGTCCAGTCATATAAAGTTCAAGCAACATAAAGAATGTGTGAATCATACATCTATTATCCCCTGTTGCATGAGTACCAGCAACCTACATTTCAGAATCCATACTAGTTTGTCCCAAGACCATATAAGTCTAAACCAACAAAACAGTCTAAACGCCATAAATCAAGTAAAGCTCAAGGATAACCATGTTTAGCACGATATATTTTTTGAGAAATTGGACAAAAGTATTTCTTTCAGAGCTTAAGTTCAGAGCCTCATCAACATGCATAAAGAACCATTGGATGACATGTAATTCACTTAAAGTAATGGCAAAAGCAACATATAAATAGATCTCATCACAGTTTGTGCTGTCTGAAAGTAATGACAGACATCAACACATAAATAATACACATAAATAATATTCCTTAATCACGGTTTGTTCAGTAGTTTAGTGTCTTAGCTGAATAACCTAATCATACAGACAGTAAAGAGGCAAACCATTGTTCATCAAAAAATTAGACGGCCCAAACAAAGCCATTTTAAAGCAAAAACCACCCTAAACCATGCCCCGGGGTCAATTCACTGCAAAAAAGAAGGAAAAGGGCTCAACTACTTACTAATCTCTTTTTATCCTTTTTAGACTGCCCCAAGGTAACAACTGGACAGAAATATTTGTTCAAACAAATATCAGTATTTCATTCCCTTTTCATGAAAATATCTAACATTTGAAATCAATGCCTCCGACTATGACATAGCAATGGGAAGAAAGAATATACTAGAGGTAAAAATGTGTCCCAATAACTATTAGAATACCGCTCAAGATTTTATCCTCTTCCCAAAAAGATACTTTCAAAGCTTTTCAAGTATTAGAAGGGATAAGAAATGCATGCAGAATACCAGCTGCTTACTTTTACAAGGAGTTTAGATGCAGCATTGGTATTATGCAACAATTATTACCAGCAGCCAAAGCACTTAATGAAATCAGTATTTCCCATTTTTCTTTCCAAAGAAATTTTTGTACCTGAATATAATGGACTAGGCAAGAATTTTCATCGCTAGGATTCAGGCCTCGGTTGGAGTACACATAATTCTTGCCCTTTTCAAGTTTAACAACTCTATTAGTCAAATGCTGGGATGGGAACAATGGTTGGCATATTGGGTTTGAGCCCTTAAAGAAAACATCTTCAATGTACTGGATCATCGATCCAGCTTCATTAGATTCAATGTTTCCTGAAAACAAAAGAAAGTAATGAGATCATAAATGGAAACAAAAAGGAATGACCAAAATCTCAAAGAATGTGATAAAAAAGGTGAAGCAGAACAACCTGCTATGTAACATTCCAAGAAGGTCCTAGAGAGCATCATGGGTACAAATTTAGCAAGATCTTCAGCTTCAAGATGAGGAAGAACTTCAAGTTCTTCCATCCAAGGCCATGTTTGATCCTGAAGTATTAGAGAGCAGTAGTACATAGCCAGTTGAAATGGCTGTAGAAACTTATTGTTATGGTATTCTTTTGTCACCATTTCCTGTAAATAAATAAAGGGAATGAAAAACATTATTCATACTTGAACAGCTTGGGTTCATAACAGACTCACAAAGGGAAGCAACACGATGATGGTTCCATACAGTGGAAATGGGGATTGTTAAGTCAAAGTTCAACCAGTTGAGGACTCGCTCACAGAACTATCAAATGCATGTTCCGGAAGAACTAGAAAACGGTGCTAAAACATTTTTAGAAACAGCTTATACACTTTAATAATCAATTTATACATCTTTCTAAACAGTAGTAGGATATATAAACATAAATATATTTTTACCTTTAATATTTTAGTATGCCCCTACTACAGTGAAGATCCACTTCAGGGGGGTTGTGGTTGCTTAAGCATGTGCATCCACATGAATGGAATCCAGGTGTAAAAGATGAAAGAAAAAGATACATGCATGCACACACCCAAATGCACACCCCTAAAACCTTCACGCTGAAAAGCCATGTTACTGATTTGGAGCTCAAAACACCCAGGCTTTGGAACAGCACAACCAAAGAAAATTGTTGTAAGCTCCCAATTATAAACAAATAATACTAGTACTTTGATTCGGTCAGATGTTTAAGATGATAAAAGAAAATAACGTTCAATGTCAAACAGGTCAAATATTTTAAGCCTAAATCATTACCTTAATCACAGAAAATCTGTCAGCTTCGACTTTGAATTGTGCAATTTTTTGAAAAATAGTTTCAAGCAGGATCCTCAATTTGTGATTATATCCAACCACTGTAACCTATAGAAGCAAAAACCATAAAATCGACACATAAAAATGCATACCAACATCAGATAGAGTTCATGAATATCAAAGACAAGTAAAAACAATACCTCAAAACCACTCTCAGTGTGGTTTATCCCATAATCAAGGCCAGCAACTTGAGCATAGTAAGCTGATACATAAAGATATGATGGGTAAGGAAAAATTTAATTTTATTCACAAATACAGAAATTATGTAAATTGTGGAAGTTATGCTCCGTACCAGAAACATAAGAATTTTATCAAAATGAAAGAGAAGATGATATAGAAGTGAACCAGAGGTTCACAAGGGAAACAAAGACAGCCCAATAAAAGTTATCTACTAACCATATAGAACAAACACATATCTATACCTCAAACAGCATGCACATCCCAAAATTTACTAAAACGTGAAAAAAGGCCAATCAAACAATATCAACGCATGACCTCTGTCAACTCAACTAAACCTAAATACAGGGGTTTGGTATGGGAAGCCCTTTGGTAATAATCTGTTCAATGAAATTTTAGCATGTGGAACTCTAGTTTACTTTGGTAATCTTCCCCCCTTTATTTATTCTATAAAAGTTTCTCTGTTTCCAACTAAAAAGAATGAAAACAAAGTTAAAAGAAAAGGAATAGTTATTTGTCCAATCCTACATCAACATCCTACAACATTCGTCCAGCATCTTACCATATTCATTCAAATAGTCTAGTAACAACCGTGTGAAAATATCAGTCAGAACTTCAGATTCAGGAGAGCTGCTAGCATGGGGGCAGTTGAAATAAATCTTAACAAATGCCTTGGGTGTATAGAACATTGTGTCAGGCTTGTACCACAATGTTGAATAGGATGACTTTCTCAACAAAACTGGAAATTTGGCCTGTTACAAAGACCAATTGCATAAGAACAATTACTTTAAAGAGAAAACATCAAAATAAATTTTACCCTAAAGATGGGGAAAAAAAAAAATCATCAGACCTCTTGTGCGTTCTTAAGAGACAAGTCAGTGGGGATGAAGACATTGCGAGCTGGGAGATGCAGATTTTCCTTAGGAGCAGACAGTATCCAGTCCTGGAAACAAATAAAGATTTTGAAGACTCATCAATTTCTTCCTTCAAGCTGCTCTAATCACCAAAATTTATTTAGCTGCTTCCACTGAAAGTGGAACAAGATAAATAGCATACACTCAAATCCAATATAAACTTTTCCCCCTTGGAAAACATATACATGAACCTAAAGAGAAACCCTGCAACCACACCCTCCTCGTTCTAATAGCCATTTGCCTCCAAGGACATTGACCACTGTTATTATTACTAGAATAATGAATCATATCATATTTAAAATCAAACAACAAACCTGAATTATGGACTCATTGATTTTCTCAACGGAATAAGCAGTACCATACCAAGGCTCAACCATGTCTGTTTTCCCTTCAAATTGCTTTGACTCCCAAAAAATTCTGATAAACAGAGAGCTTATTAGAAAGCCGACTATCTGTCAATCAGAATAGTCTGAATTTGATTGCAAGATGGAGACATCCAATTGTGCATGAATTATGAGACACAAACATGTCCTTAAGCATCACCACCAACAAGCAGAAAGATGCCAGTTTGAAAACAAAATATCAAATCCTAAACTGCTAAACTAAGTTATTGGCAATGGGTAGCAAACAATTAGTTATATAACAGCAGATAATGGAAACAAGCAGATGAGGCTTCACGTGCACAAGGAATAGTTTAAAGCCAGTAAAAATTTATTTACAAGAAAAGGAACTTATTCTGGTAGCAAGAAGAATGGGAATGATAAAAACAACACATCACCCTGCCATAGAAGTTCTACGATAAGTCAAATGCTTAAATGAAGTTCGGATAACTTCTACCAGAATCAAGTACCATGTCCAACAAAATAGTGAACTAAAGTTAAATTTTTTAACAATCAAATCAGAACAGATGTTATGACAAAGTTCAAATAACGGAAATATGTGAGTCATTCTTCATACGCACTAAGTGAAACACTCTCTGAGCACTTAAAAACTTACCGAACAGTTTTTGGAGAAAGCTCATTCAATGTTATTTGAATAATCTCTGGATTGAAATTGGAAGGCAAGGATTTACCCACTAGCCAATCTTGAATGGGATATGTCTGAAAAATAATTTCAAGGCATCATTTTCTAACAAACAAACAGTAATAATTACTGATACACAATCAAAACAGACAACTGCAAAAGAAAGATGTCAATCAGCTAACAGTTCATGATTCACAAGCCCAAATAATCCTTAAAATGTACAAAAAAGAAAGAAAGCCAAATTTGTAAACTGTCTATAAGAGTAGCACAAAGACCACTTCTTGCAAAAAGCTGTTTGGAATCTAAAAAAGGAGATCCAGGATTCAAAAACAACAGTAGAACAAGGTTATTAATCAACTCATCATATCCACTTATTCTATATCTAACATTAAACAAAAACACCTTTATGTGCAAGGGAATGAGACAATGAGGCAGGTAAGATAACCATATTTTTCATCCAATCAATCATCGAATAAAGGTAATTTCTTGTGTTTCAAGTGATATTTGCAGCTATGCCCCACAATCAGTTCCTCAAGCTATACTCCTACACTAGTCTAATTATTTTAAACAATGTAATAAAACTGAAAATTTCATTCAACCCAGGAGGATTAACTTTACAAAACGGAAAAGAACATGTACCTCCATATTGGTAGCAACAGTAACTACATAATCAAACGGGGGGACTTTATCCTGATAATGAAATGTCATCTCACAAACAGCTGAAAGCTTCATAAGATAAATAAAATGTCAGAATGGAAGACTAGACAGGCAACCTTCCAAGATGCAAATTCAATAAATAGTAAACAATTGAAGTACTGACAAGGAGAGAGACGATCATCCTTCAAGCAAGACTACAGCATGACAAAACTTTTAAAATATTATGAAAGACGTAAAATGCATGATAATTATGCAAAGCCATATTCATTGATGTGTTGGACTACTGTCATGAACTTTCCTTCGTTTCATATTGCATGAAAGTATAAAAGGAAGAAAAACTAGAGGGCAATAAATTTGATGCAATTCGTTTTCCTTTACACTTGAGTATTTCTCAACCCTCTGGTGGCTATACAGTAAGTGGCTATCCTCAAATCTCTGGTGCAGAACAATTTCTTAAAAGCATCCATTAAGATATATCATCTACAAGAACATATTCTTCCTGTTTCAACTATAATCCTGAAGCTTAACAATAGCATACAAATAACGTTTTAATAGCAACTATCATAGTTGCACCTTTTCGCATTTCTACATATACATCATTGACATGGCCAACTACAATCACGAGTTATTATCCAAAAGGCCAACTTTTATTAATGCATTGTAAGAACAAACTATCTAACAATAATAGTATCTCACAACTAAAAAGTAATGCCATTAGCGGAATCAAATAACTTATTGTTTCCAACAACAAGAAAATAGTAGTAGAAATAAGAAGCAAAATAGATACTAAAGCCAACAGCCAAACCCCAACATTCTCAGGTGGAAAATTTAATGCAAATCAATCATCCTACAACTATGCTCTTCTACAGAAGCATCCTACAAAGAGGCAAGACAGCATGAATGCAGGCAACATGTAATTAACAAGATGCGTCATCATACCTCATCAAATATCCATTTGCTAGCACCAGACTGCTGTAAAAGGTTTATGTATCTAAATAACAACCCCACAACATCTTGCATGTGCTCTGCTAGTCAATCAAGGGGGGAAAATATTTAACCCAAAAGATCTACAAATTGAAGTTATTTGCATATTCTAGCAGAATAAAGTAAATCAATTGATTATAATGAATCACATTCAACTAAATGCAGTGTGGAATGTAAATGAATTACCATGACCAGAATCAGTAAGATCAATTGTAACGTCAAAGAATGAATAGTCCAAAGTCCAATCTCCTTCACCTGCAGCCAATGACATAGCCCATCCTGCAAAAATTTATTTCCAAAAGAGGTGACTGGTCAGTTGGCCCTTGAAAGGCGAAAAATTTTGGTGAGTATAAGCACATGCCCTAAGCTAGTGTCATTAAATTCCCCTTTGATCTTTATACACAAAACAAACACAGAACATACATGTGCTTATATCAAGACTTCTTCCCACCCTAAAACTTGTCAAATGGTTGCCATCATTTTACAATCACATTATTTATCAATGAATCATCTCAAAGATATTCATCAGTAGCCCAATTCCTAATCACGCGAATAAAATTTCCCCTTAAGCACGAAAAATTGCTCTCATCAAAATACAACTGCATTCTCTGGAAGATCATAGGCAACAACCCGATATGCTAACATCAAAATTAAAGAAAGTGCACTGCCATACTTTACCTCTAACCAATATCAATGAACAAATACTGAAATAAATAAAATATTAAATATATGATAATCACCACAAATTAGTACAAGACAAATTGCACAGATTTCAGTGGACTGTAACCTAAGTCATCAACAATCCAGCTATGAAATGAGGATCAGAGAGTGCTCCATCCCCAGTAAGCTGTTTGCATCAAACAGTGATTCTTAAAATTGTAGAGGAAAATCAGTCCCTCAAGAAGGCATAACATGCAATAGCTTTGTAAATTGTTTCTACCATCCACACATATGACAGAGTGGGCACTGAATACTCGGGGAAAACAAATGAATGAGAAATACATTGTACTGAAAATCTAAACAGAACCATTTGTATGCTAATGTCTTAAAAATTTGAAAATATCATTGTTTTATGTATTTTCCTATTCAAATTAACAAAAACAATTCATTCTGAACTTGTAAAGAAGAAGCATCTCAATCCTAAAGATGTAGGAACACAAATTATGGACACTAAAACTTTGTTAAGTTCTCAAATCAAAAAGTTTGAAGGCGCAACCGAAAGCTGCAACTAAATTGAGAATCAGAAATACAAAGGATACGCAGAACCCACCCAATGTTTTCAAGATGTAAAACAAAGATCCCTCTGCTTCATGCCCAATAAGATGACTAATATATCTGCTTGGTGCTTCCTTGTAGTGATGAATGCTTGGAGTTATTGGCCATCCAATTCTTAGTTTGTGACCGTGTTTAATTGGAACAGCTCTGACAAGAATCTGAAGCAAAAAATATTAACTAGGAAAATTTGAAAAAAAAAAAATTCTTTCCTACTTTCTCTAGTGTCACTTAAGACCCTTTGTCACCACACAGAACTTGTACATACCTGTAAATGTTCTGATGCACAAGGCTGACCAGGGAAACAGAAACGATTTCGATCAGCGTTCCTAATGTCCTGGAACTTATTCTCCACTAGGCCTTGAATTTTATCAACAGTTTCTAGAAACATTCATCACATAGGGCTGGTCTTTATATCTCAGAGTACTTCAGTCAAGGACAAAATACAGCAGGAAGAATTAGTTCCTAACCTTTTGAATACACAACTAGATGCATGAGGTTGGCAGAGTAATGTTCATTATAAAACTTAATGAGCTCATGCCTTGTGTCCAATCCTTTTGCTTTTGGTCGAACTTCCAAAGTTTCCCAGTTACCTAAACATTAACAAGTATTTGATATAAACATCTATCTGGTTGCAAACACAATATGCAGAAACTAGAGTGAAAAAGTGATAGGAAAAAAATTGTGAACACAATGAATTGTAGACGTCAACAGAACAACTTGGAAATATTTATTCATTTTTTCATAAAATTCTGAAAATTTATTAAAATGAAGAAAATGATAAATGGAAAAGTATAAAAGAATGTAACACTTTATAATAAAGAACAGAGAGAGAGTTAGTCAGCAGAGAGTTAGTAAGTTGCTGACCGGTGCTAAACTTATGATATGGATGATCTTCTGAACTTAGATGTTTCCGGAGCTGTACAAATTCAAAAAAATAAAACAAAATAATAGTCATTTCTCACAGAAACAATACTAAAACTACTAATATGGTAAAAAGATATACCACCTTATTCATAATTAACTTGCCGGAGCTAAATACTATCGCCAGGACCAGCTTTATAATTTATGCTTTTAAGCCAAACAAAAAATTAATATGATATCAACATTAATTTGACCAAGAGGTCTTATTTTTGAAACCTCCCATGTAATTTTCAGATTTGTATTTGTATTTATATTTGCATTATCATCTGCATCTGAGTTAGTTTCTATTTGAGCTTGATCCACATGACAAAGGCTGTAAATAAAATTCAGAGGGCCAGTAATACTATAGTTGACCAATCTATTAGCATATGCTTTTAGCTCGATTGATGATGGTGCTAATTGTTAACAGCAATAATGATGACAGCCTCAATGAAGATAAATTACTTTCTTATTTCTCATTAAAAAGGGGGGAAAAAGAACAACAACAAGAACAAGATACCAGCTTAGTAAAATCTCTTGGTACCAATGCAAAGATTTAGATGAAATCTTTTCTTTTCCAAGGAAGTTTCAAATGTTGTACAAATGAATTCTACAAATTTTTTCTTAATTTATGTGGGACCTATATATAAATTTGATACTTGGCAATAATTTCCACTTAGCCTTATTTCAATGTTATGCTTAACAACAGAAATCCAATCACTTGGCATTAGTTTAGCTTGCTTATATTTTAGGAGTTAATAGTCAGTTTATAATATCTAGGTTTGATTGAATAGGCTTCACAACGGAACATGAGTCCTACTCTGTTATAACTGTCCTGATTGGCTTTTGCATGAGGTCCTCTGTGTGTTTTTTTTTTAATTTTTTTTTGGGGGGGAAGGGGCTTTAGTATTTGCAGTTTCCTATTTAGAATTTCACCCTTTGGTGAATTCAGGAAAAATGGCAAGTCTCATACATTCCAGCCAAATGCTTTTAAATGAAGATCAGTAGCACTCTTTAAAATCGTGTGATATAAGACTATGGGAAAAATTTGATGCTGAGGCACCATATATTACATGTGATGAATACATCTATTTATTCCTCTTTCTTGGATTACTGTCCACATCCAAGTAAAGCAGCTCATTTAACACTGTCTTAACCTGATATTTTGGTCTCAAATGCTACCCTGACCAATATCCTTTCAAAATTAAAAGTTCTACACATAATTTCCACCCTTAAGCCACCCTTTTTACCATAATATCAGCACCTAACAAAAAAGAGGACCTGCTCTCTTATAACAGATACAATCGATAAGCACTTTACACGCCAATTTCTGTTATCAAGTAAAGCCCTATTCTTTTTCTATTTATATGTAACAAATTTATTGCAAAAGTGGTACCAAAAATGCGGAGCAAACGTGGTACATGGGAAATATATAAGAAAAACTGGAAACAAAACCATGCTTAGTCCACTACCACTCATCCATTTCCAACTAATCAACACTGCTAAAATTGTCTTGAACCAAAAACACTAAGCTATGAAGAATGACAGACCATACTCCATAGAACACCAATCAAAAGGCATTGTAAGAGAAGAAGACCTATAGAAATCCACAATACCCTTGTGCCATAAAACACCAACTTATAATAATTTACTTTCTTCTCACCAAATTTTATTGTGTTAAGAGTTCAACCAAGGAATATCAATTTTAGCAAATTTTATCTCTCTCAATCTATTCAAATAATGGCCAGAGATCAGATGTCTGTGCACGTTCAGGTTTTTTAGTTCAATGGAGCCACTTCTTATACCAAAGAACATAGGATAGCATGAAAAAACTTTACAGCAATAAATAAAGCTTTATGAAGGAAAATTTTCACTTCAAAACTGATACTCAGGCTCAGCAATGGAGTCCAAGAACTACTTGTGAATGATAACAAATGATAATGATATAACTTCGAAAATAGAAACCCAAGGAAAAATCATCTCCAAATATTAAATTAATGGAAGTAACCAATACCTGGTTCATTCTCCAAACATCAGACAAGAAGTTTTTCTGGTTCTCTGGATACAAGAGAGAAGAGGAGGAAGGAAAGCGGAAACAAATTAATGATAATGAAACATGATTCTTAAAGTACATTAATGCGCTCGACTCTACAATGAACAACTAACCAGAATCAACTGCTTTAATCTCCCTCATTGTAGCATCAGCTGACATCAATGGCTTAATAAAGAACTGCGCAAATCTGTGCAGTAAATCACAGGAAAGACTCAGACTCAAAAACTCAAGTACTGAAAGATATGATACTTAAGAAAAATGAAAAATGGCATGTACCTGTCCAAAGCTTCTTCAAAGGAGTCAGGGTTTACATCAAAGTAGTAGTTTGTATGCTCAGAAGATGTAAACGCGTTTGCCATTCCTCCATGCTGTGCACAAGAAAATTAAACAGTGGGGAAAATTAGAACACCACTACTTGTTGATCTTACAGGGATTAATCAAGAAATGAAACAGAGAGGAGTTTGTATTTATCACTTGATCACACAACCTAAAATGTACGTGCCCAAGTGTGTAATGACACCTTAGTTTCAACCCCAAAAGAATTCCCAAGATAATCCTTCAAAGAGAACAAACAAATGCACTCTGCAAACGGACAAATTAAGGAACATACCAGTGATACCACCCACACACAGGTGGCCAAATTAAAAAGGAAATGATAAATCTCTGCAGGAACCAGTTTTATATAAATAATGCAAATAAACCCCAAGACAGGGAAGCAAAACTACATGAAAACATACTTCAGTACTGCTGCTACCAAAATATGAATGGGCCAATCAAAACAGGACAAACTGTACCGAGGACTTAGGTAGGAGGTAGTCCTTTATCCCATAAAGAAGATTGCAGTGCCACAATAATCACCTACAAACCATCTTCCTACAAAGTCTCTAGAGGTGCTTGCCCAATATATTATATATTAAAATTAAAAATAGAAACATAACTCAGACTCTGAATTCCTCTTCACATGTCTCAAACTATATTTAAGATCAACCTTAACGAAGACATAAGCAAAGATAGGATATGAAATCACAACTAGTCTTGGGATGTGCTTCAACAACCCATAGTAAGACTGTAGTCATTATTCACTATTGCTGCTCCAATATTATCTAAATCGTCACCCTGACACTATGAAAAATCAATAACCTGAAGACGTAAAATCTAAAGTGAAAAAGAAATTTCTGGCACAAGTAGTCACAAATATGAAAAGACAGCTTGAGGGGATCATGTTCACAATATAATTCATAATTTTTCACTCCAGCAAACATCAGTTTCAATGCATGCAAAGTCCACAGCATCGCTTAGAACGATAAGAATACATATTGACAATTAAAGTATTTTTTCAACAACATTACCAAACATTATCAAATCATATTGCAAGAAATTGATAGACCACCGCGCCAGTGAACTTTCTAAACCCTTGTTGTAGAAACTGACTATATCTAAATCCAATCCGGTTATGGGTCAGCTCCACAGAGAAAAGAACATAAATGGGATCACCACTCCAGTCCACAATAGAACCATCCATGGTCGTAAATTTAAACAAGAATACCTTTTCCACTTCCAATCACTAAGATACAATGTGACCACAATGGCTTGCACAATGGCTTGCAGGAAAATAGAGGAATATAATTAGAACTAAGACTCCCATCAAACATACAAATCAAGTGAAGAGTTTGCTTCAGGATTTTGCTTTTAGCAAATGCCTGATTAACAAACAAGTTAAGATTTTCCTCTGGAGGAAATATGTGTTTTCAGTCAGTTATCTTCCAAGGGAATACCATTCAAATTTTTTTTTTTTTTTTATCTGAGTATCTCTCCAACTCCCTCCGCTTCTGGTTAAAGTCTATTATTAGTATCAAAGAGCAAGATTAAGCATAAAACAAGATTCTATTAAACTTTTACTTAAGAAAACTTAATAGAAGTAAGTGAAACAGGACATATGCATCCCATTATTGAGGGCCAATACCTCTGATATGTACTTTAAATAGCTATCCTCGACTGGATATTTCTCACTAGCGTAAAACAGCATATGCTCTGCACATTAAAGAAACATGAAAACAGTAACTAAAGCAAATTATAAATACTCGAACTCATTAAAACGGCCACAGAAATTGTCTCCTACAGCTATATAAGGATCCAAGTACAGCTAAAAGCAACAATGATGTATAATAGGAGAGTAGAAGAATCATCCAATAAATCACCACACAACAGGATTCAAAAAAAAAATTATCAATGACAATAGTAAACAGCAAAAAGGGAAAAGAAAGCAGGCAATGTAGGAAGATATGAAAAGAACCGAGAATGAAACAATGCTATAACTTAAAGAAATGAACAAGCCTAAACATACAATGAAGAAATACTTGAACCAAAAAGAAACTACAGGTGAAACTTCTAATTCTGTTTAACTCTGTCTACTCTAATTTCAATATAAGCAGTGCACTGTATCTTAATCTGTGATCACCTGAAAACATGTTTTGCGTCATCTCACACAAACCCATCCCCATTTTTTTTTTTTTGTATTTTTTACAATTTACATTCAAACAAGATTAAAATTTCCCAAATCATGAATTCAAATTTGCCACAAGATACATTAAACATACCTAGAAAATGGGCAAGGCCCTCGAGACCAACAGGGTCACAAAAGGCGCCAACGCTGACATTCATTGAAGCAGCACACTGAAGCAAAAACAATATACAAAACAAACCCACAAGATTACTAGCTAAATTAAATTGAAAAATAAAATTTTAAAAATTTGGGTCTTGCCAATTACCTTATCAGTGTCAGGATCGCTGATCAAAAGGACTTGAAGAGAGTTTTTCAGGACGAGTCTCCGGTACTGCCTCTTGTCCGTACGTGGCTTGATAATCTCTACGTCATCTTTACCGACAGCCATTTTTTCAGTTTCTTGCAGAAGAGAGAAACAATCGTTTTGGCTTTATAGGGATCCAGAGGTGAAATGACCAAGACCAAGCCCAAGACTTTTTGTTCGAATCTCCTCTGCTTTTGTGTTGTGGCTGTAGTATGTCCATGTGCTGGGTGCTTTTTACGCTACAGTAAGGTAGCGGAAATTTGCTTCGTGAATAAATATGTGACAAATTTCACATACCTCCCTTATGTTTTTGTGATATTGGGAATTAATGGCCCTCACTCTAAACCCCAGAGAAAGTTAATTATTGACTTAGTTTGACCAAAATGACGTTGTTACTCCATAAACTGAATAATATTTGGTCGTCAGAGATTCTTTTATACGACAATAATGCCTGGGTTGATTGCGGTGTATACTGCATGTATGCGAAGCATTTGACGAGTGTAATGAAGACAGAGGCCTTAGTTTGTTTGACAGTTGACTTCAAACAAATTGTTGCCAAAATTATGAAACTACTATTGCAAAAAAACATATGATAACGCCTTTAAGTTAGTTCGAGTGTAATTTTTAAATACATTTATTTAATTAATCATTCAAGTTCTAATTTTTAGGGGTATTCAGAATCCAATCCGATCCGTTCAATCCGTCTGATCCGCAAAAATTCGATCCATAAAAATCCGATCTGTGGATTGGTGGATTGGATTGGATTGAAAATTTAAAAATCTTCAGTCGATGGATTGGATATGGATTTACTTCTGTAAATCCGCAAAATCTGCAAATCCGCAAAAATAAAATATATTTATTTAATTAAAAATTAAAACTTATAAATGTGGCATTATTATTTACTAATAAATAAATAAGTTATAATATAGTTACATTAACACTAAATCTTATCTTATCCGATAATAATATATAATAAACATAATTAAATAATTGAATAATTAAATAAATAAATATAGTTTTTTAAACAATTAATTTTTATAATTTTAGTTGATTTTTATATATTAATTTAAACAAATGAGATATATATTTTTTTTTTGGAACAAAGTAATCGCTTTGTATATAACTCATTTTAACAGATAATCTTAAGTACAATAATGCAATTACCAACACTAAAACAAATTTCACAAAATGTTGATGCTGGAGCTATTGGTTGACCATCCCATATTAGCTTTAATGACTAATTAACTGAAGAATCAACACCCAAGTTCGTCATTTTTTTCACTTTAACAAGCCAGAAGTCGATAAGAGGCGAAGTGCTTGGTTAGAGTTGTTCAGAACAGCAAACAACCTCGGCACCCTGAGCTTTTCTTTTTCATTATATCATATTTTAAAAATTTGACTGTATTATTCTAACTTTATTTAGACACTTAATTTATTTTTATATTAGATTTTTTATTTAATTAGTTCGTATAATAAACAAAATTAAAAATTTTTAATCCACAAACCAATCTGCAAAATGATAGATTGGATATGGATTGAGTCAAATCTGCATCCAATCCGCAGATATATGGATTGGATTTGGATTGAATTCGTTAATCCGTGGATTGGATTGGATTGAGAATTTATATTCCGTAAAATCATGAATCGGATATGGATTGATGTCCAATCCGTAAAATCCGATCCGCGAACAAAATTAATAATTTTAGGAGAAAAAAATAATATTATTTTATTAAAGGAGAAGAACACAGTAAATTGTCAATGGAAGTACAGAGAGAATAAAAATATCCATTAAATTAGAGAAAAAATTATTAATGAAATTAAATGTTTGTTTTATCTAATCTTCATCCTTCATCGAGTTCATCCTTCTCTGATTTGAAGGGAAAATTGTGTTTAAAATTGTAGCTCTTGAGCATGTCCTATGTATTTTATGAATTCAAATGCCCACCCCTCTATATTGTAAAATAAAACAATGAAAATAATTATTTTGACTATATGTTTGTAAATTTAGATTATATTAGGTAGCATTTGTTGTTTGTTTGAAATCTAAATAGATCTAAATGCAAATGCCTAAGTAATATGTTTTTCTTTTTTTTTTTTGGATGTATAAGCGTAATTGGAAAGTTTCATAAACTCAAAAATATCTTAAATTTAATATTTTTACACTTATGACATTGAAAGTATTATAAATACTTGAAAGTTTAAATAGGTATATATTTACGGTGCTATCTAGTACAATAATATTTATATGTTATAAATATTTATAACAAACTATATTTAATACCAAGTAAAAGTTGAGCTCAAGAGAAATTCTAATATGATATCCAAATTATATTATAGTTAATTAAAAAAAATTTTTTTGAATAAAAAAAGTTAAAATGGTTATTAGGTTTGACATAATAGTTGGTAGGAAATAAATATATTTAATGATGATATTTGTGAGAAAGAAATTAGTTTTTCATACAGATATTTTATAATTCAAATAAAAGTTAGAAAATTTTATTTTTTCCATTCATATAAAAATGTGTTATGATAAAACTTCAGGTATAAAACTAAACAAGCCAAAATATCAAAAAATCTTAATTAAGTCAAATTAAGACTTCATACATTAAAACAAACAAGCCCTTACTTTTATTTTAGGTTAATTATATTAGCTTATTCATAATTTTTTCAGTTTGTTTAGTATTTCTTAAGCGTGATGCTTTTGGCCTGTCAAATACACAAAGTCACTTGTATTGTACTACATTTTATTTTATTTAACAGATAAGACAATTAATCACCAATTAAACAGTTTTATACAAATGTTTTATAACAGTAGTATTCGTGCCGTCATGCAGTGGTGCTATAGTGCAGCTAAGATTAACTTTCGGCATGCAGCTAGCTCTTCATTACTTTGTTGTAAAAGAATACCTCAACCGTCATGTATCAGTGGGTATCATTAGATAAGTGTTTGATTCCAATTCTTCAGAGATCTTCGCAATTCTCTCATGTCAAATCAGAACAACATACATCCATCTTAGCAGTAAAATCTTGTACAACATTCCCTTCTCTGAAAATTTGTGAATTGAACGATCTATGGCTCCAATTCATGTTGATCTTCAAATCGGGCCATTTAATTTTCAATTATGTTAAAAGATCATGAGAGTTCGTCACTTAAACACCATCGAATCACTTCTAAGGCATAAGTGACTCCATCATCTTCTTGTACCAAATTTTACCGTAAGGATTATTGCCATTAATTCTGCATATAAGGCATCACGAAATCTAATGTTGGCCGAAATGTGTTAGTAAAAGTAACCTTGACTATCTTTAAACACTTCGCCACAAGTGCGTGCCTTCATATTTATATTCGCTCGCAAGCTTTTAAGTGGGGCATGAAACGTGCATAACAAACTTCTAAAGCAATATAACTTTAATTTGCTCTAATGTTTTATAAGTTTAAATGGTATTTTGTTAATCACCTAGAAAAATATGAAAGAGGACGCATTGGGCCATGGGTCGAGTCCGGCTTTTTGTCATTCCAATAATCCAGCCTGATTTTGAGCTATGAAAACAAAGGAGGAAAGAAAAAAGAAAGAAAGAAAAGGAGTACAAACCTCAAAGATTCTCTCGCTGATCATTTTTTTTTCTTTTTTAAGCCTTCGTGAGCTTCGAGATTTATTGGAATATAAAGTGAAAGGAATACCTTTTCGCGCCTTTTCCGTTGGGACTTTGAAACTACCTAAAAGAGTTACTAAGCAATTGTTAGCATACTACAGAACAGTCACCATCCCCAAGTTTTATTTTGTTTGAAGCTGTTCAATTATTTGATTAAATAATGGTAAAGTGGAAAATCCTTTGTGGCTTATTCAAACAACATGCGACCAACGATTCCTCAACCACATTCTAGCCAAGCACCAGCAAAATTGCCCGACATTTTCACATGGCCATTTAATTGATGAGGGTCAAAATAAACCATTTTTCAATTGCCACGTTTTTACCAAGCTTACAAGTCCGTGAATTCACATTCAATTGCCAAGATTATCTGCTCAAATTGTGGGCCATTTCACCGGATTTGGTCCCGTAAAATCATGACAACTGCTAGGTCTCTTTTCCTATATAAATAGAGAGCATTCTTGGAAGCCAAATGCAAGGGAGTGATCTGGCAGCATGACTCAGGGTGGAATTATCATTTGAGGCTTTGCATGGAAGCTTACCTTCAAGGACAGGATTTGTGGAGTCTTATCTCTGGTGATGAAACTGAAATTCTAGCGGATAACCCCCAAAATGCCGAGTTGCGTCGAAAATGGAATATCAAATGTGGCAAAGCTTTATTTGCTTTGCAGACATCCATCAGTAGAGAATATATTGAGCATGTTCGTGATGTGAAGTCGCCAAAGCAAGTGTGGGAGACACTTGAAGGGATGTTCACGAAGAAGAACAATATGCGGCTGCAGTATTTGGAGAATGAACTTGCTGGGACAAGTCAAGGTAGTCTTTCAATTGAGGATTCTGAAAATAAAAAACTTGTGTTCTGAAATTTCAGAGCTGGATACGGAGGAGCCTGTAAGCAATGCACGTTTGCGTCGATATCTTATTCGAGGTTTGCGGAAAGAGTTTATGCCTTTTATATCCTCAGTACAAGGGTGGCCTAACCAACCTACAATCATTGAGCTAGAGAATTTGCTGTCAAATGAAGAAGCAATACATAAACAAACTACCAACAACAACTCTACTTCACAGGTGGAGGATGCACTCCACATCAAAGACCAAGGGAAGAAGAATTACTCCTCCAAGCAGCCAACAGGTGATCAGCAGTCCAAAGGCAAATCAAAAGGTTGTTACAGATGTAGGAAGCAGGGTCACATTAAGCGGGATTGTCGGGTGAAAGTGGTATGTAATCGATGTGGAAAATCAGGCCACATAAAAGCGAATTGTCATGTTAAAATAGATGAAGCAGGAGCAAATGTTGCACATGAGAGTAATGAATCTGAACATTCGAATTCGGAGAAATGTCTATCCATTGAAGTTATTGATCAACCAACTAGTATGACTTCTGTAGTGCACCAGACCGACACACCTAAAGATGTTAATGATACCACAGACTACAACAAGGAATGGATAGTTGATTCTGGCTGTTCTCACCATGCAACAGGAAATGCTACTACACTTTTTGATGTTTGTCCGCATTATGGGAAAAGGGTCATTGTAACAGCTGACAATTCGTTACATTCTGTGTTGAAAGAAGGCCATTTCAAAGAAAGTAACTCAACTGATGAAGGGATTTTTCTCAAAGATGTTTATCATGTTCCAGGCTTGAAGAAAAATCTTGCTTCAGTGTCTCAAATTACTGATTCCGGGAGGTATGTTCTTTTTGGTCCCAATGATGTCCAAATTCTTTCTCATGTGAAGCATATTGCAGCGAATGTTTTATTTACTGGAAAACGAAAGGAGTCACTATATGTTTTGTCTGCAAGTGACGCATATGTTGGAAAGACAGCCGATAATGAAAATGCAACACTCTGGCATGCACGCTTGGGCCATGTTGGTTATCAATTGTTACAGACGATATCTACAAAGAAGCTTCTTGATGGTGTTCCGGTATTTAAGGAAATTTATCATGATATTGTTTGTCTTGGCTGTCAATACGGAAAATCTCATCGTTTTCCCTTCCCAAATCCAGAGAATAGAGCTTCAAGGGTGCTTGATTTGATTCATTCAGATCTAATAGTGCCAACAAGAACTCCTAGCTGCACTGGTCTTCATTATATGATGGTCATGGTGGATGATTTTTCTCAGTTCTCTTGGGTTTATTTCTTGGAACACAAGAGTGAAGCTTTCTCCAAATTTCTTCAGTTTAAACAGGATGTGGAGAAAGAATTTGGGGCATCGGTAAAATGTCTTCGCATTGACAACGGAGGAGAATTTTTTTCCGATCAATTTCAAAATTATTGCAAGGAACATGGGATTCAGTTTCAAATGACATGTCCAAATACCCCACAACAGAACGGAGTTGCGGAGCGCAAGCTGGCACATCTTACATCAGTGTGTTTGTCATGGCTGCATGAAAAAAATCTTCCAAGAGAGCTATGGGCAGCAGGTATGCAGTCAGCTTGTCATGTTATCAATCGATAGCCACCATGGCCAGGGAAAGCATCATCTCCATTTAAAGTATTGTACCATCGCAAACCAAATGTTAGTTATTTTTGAGTTTTTGGGTCTGTTTGTTATGTTCATATATCAAAAAATAACCAAACTAAACTTGACCCAAAAGTTAAGTGTTGTATTTTTGTTGGTTATGATACTTGCAGGAAAGGTTGGAGATGTATGGATCCAGAAACAAAGAAGGTTATGGTTTCCTGTGATGTGGTGTTTGATGAACTGTCATCTTGGAAAACTGAAGGCAAGGTTGATCTTGAATCTTTTTCTGAAGATACTGCATCTAGTGAGAGCGGGAGCAATATTTCTTCATCCACCAAAAACATTCATCAAGCTGAGACTTCTGATGTTGGGCTTCGAAGATCATTAAGACAAAGAAAGCAGCCTGATTATTTGGCTGATTATGAAGTTCAAATAAATCACTCATCTGTTTTATCTTGTTTCTTCATTGGAGACATATGTGATGGTGAGCCTAAATCTTACAATGAAGCTAAGGGGATTTCTGAGTGGGAAGAAGCAATGAAGGAAGAAATATCAGCCTTAAACAAGAACTGCACGTGGGAGCTTGTTCCAATGCCAAAAGGTGCTGATTTAGTCACTTGCAAATGGGTTTATAAGTTGAAGAAAAAGGCAGATGGTACAGTTGAAAGGCATAAAGCTCGTCTTGTTGCTCGCGGTTTTTCTCAACGGTACGGTCAGGATTATGAGGAGACTTTCAGCTCTGTTGCTAAAATGGTAACAGTTAGAACAATCATTTCTTTGGCTGCAACAAAAGGCTGGAAATTATAGCAACTAGACGTGAAGAATGCATTTCTCTATGGGGAACTAGATTGTAATATCTACATGGAACAACCACATGGTTTTGTTTCTAAGGAGTTTCCTGAATATGTGTGTAGGCTTAAGAAGGCTTTGTATGGCCTCAAACAAGCTCCACGCGCTTGGTATGGTAAGATTGCTCAATATCTTGATTTTTGTGGTTTTAAGTCTTCAAATGCAAATCCAAGTCTATTTGTTAAGAAAATAGACCAAATGTGCACAATGCTTCTTCGTTACGTGGATGATATGATTATTACTGGAGACAATGATGCTGAAATAACTTGCCTTTGAGATGCTTTGACTGTCCATTTTGAAATGAAGAGTTTGGGTGCAGCTAGCTGTTTTCTTGGCTTGGAAATTGAAAAGTTAGGTGATTATTTTGTGTCTTAAAAAGGTTATGCAGCAAAATTATTGACTCGTTTTCGTATGGGGGAGTCAAAAGCAATGATCACACCTATGGAACCATGCTTGAAGTTAACCAAAAATGAAGGGAAGCCAATGGAAGAAGCAACACTTTTCCGACAACTTGTTGGTAGTTTATTCTATTTAACCATCACAAGACTTGATATTGCATACTCTGTTGGAGTCATTTCTCAGTTTATGGATAAACCATGTGAGGGTCATTTTACTGTAGCAAAACGGATCCTCCGTTATGTGAAAGGAACTCTAAGCTTTGGGCTAATGTACAAGCAACAAGCACCTTTTGTTTTGAGCGGCTTTGTAGATGCGGATTGGGCTGTGATGTGAATGATAGACGCTCTACGACTGGATATTATTTCAATACGAGTTCAGCTGCTGTCTCATGGTGCAGTAAAAAGCAAGTCACTATTGCTCTTTCAAGTTGTGAAGCTGAATATGTAGTAGCTACTATGGCCACCCAAGAATGTCTTTGGCTTAAGGGGCTCATTCAAGAACTGAGTTTTGCCTTCAACTATTCAGTTTCCATTCATTGCAATAATGAAAGTGCAATAAAACTTACTAGAAATCCTGTGTTTCATGCACGCACAAAACACATTGCAACCCATTACCATTTTGTTCGAGAAAAAGTGCTTACTCAGGACATTGAGCTATTGAAGATACGAACCGAAAATCAAGTGGCTGATATCTTCACCAAAGCACTTGCCAAAGCCAAATTTGAAGTGTTTCGAGAAGCTCTTGGTGTTGTCAACAGCAAATTTGCACTAAAGGGGAGTGTCATAAGTTAGTGCAGAAAACTTACTGTTATTGTTGTTATTTAAGTTACTTACTGCTATTAGTTTATTTCACTTGAATAAGTCAACAAGTTTGTTAGTCTTTAGGTTATTTAGGAGTTAGTTATGGTCTTTGCTTGTTGAGTAATTTTAAGAGCAGAGTTGACTTTTTTAGTCATGTTAGTTGAGAGAATTTCCTATATAAATTGAAGTGGGCACTGTAAGTATATATACTGAAGCAGCACTTCAGTTTCTATTTTCTATACTCTTCATTGATTAATAAAATCAGTTTATTCACTTTGTGTTTAATAGTTAAATTTCCTGCCTTCTTTGTTACATAAAATCACTCTAGATCTGTGGATTGGCTGCCATCTGCAATCATATTAAATTTCTAAACATTAGTTTCATTGTTTATTACTTTAAATGCAAACACTAAATGAAGTAGATCTAATGTGTCGAAGACCAATAAATTACATTAATAATAAACTCTTTTATGTCCCCTCATCAATTTCAGTGTAAATATTTCTACCATCCCCAACAAACCATGTACCATTTCCATGATAATTCACTATTAAGAAAACTTCATATGATTTAGCACATCACATGCCCTATCAATCAAAGTCAACCTTCTGCACGAACTCGTACTTCTTGGATTGATAATGAGAATTATTAATGATATTATCTGTTAAAATGAAAGATTGTAAAGTATTGTTCTGCCATTATTGGCAGCATGTGCCTATGTATTGAAATAGAATCTGTACTTCATATGTACTTCAAAATATTAGTTGATAGAATTCAAAGTAGGAGTAAATCACGGCAACCAGTAATGAAACTTCATGTGGGGCACCAACACATTAATGAAGAAATTTGTGTGGAAAAACAAGACTTGAGATTTGGGAAATGCTTAGGCAAAGGGACACTTCTCACGGCTAATGTGGTGGCCCCACAACGTGGCTTTCTTTTTCTTATTTTTCTTCCTTCGCTTTTGTCTTCAAATTCAATGTAAAAATCATTATTTGCGTACTGATCTTGTTAAACTAACTCATTCTATAAATATCCTATTCAGTCTAGTTGCTTCTTCGTTATAGAAAAAATGGCTTGGTTTCTCTCTTTGCTTTGCACTCATTTTATCAGCTCTATACAATGGTGGCTCTGCTACCACTCGAGTTATTCGTCCTCCTCAATATCTTGACAGTAAGCATTTGTCGGATCCTTAACTTTTCATTTTGTAGCACATAAAAAACCCTGTAACAAATTTGTTTATGTCTTAATTTGCTAATTAAGCTACCGTTTGTAACGTGGAAGTAAAAACAATATGACATGTGTGCAGCTATTTGGGAAAAAAAAAAAAAACAAAGCAGCTAGATGGGTTGCTTATTTGAGGATATTATGTCACATTGGCTGAGAATAGTTACTTAGCTAATTATATAAATTTGGGATAACCCGCAAAACTTGAACTAGTTTTTTAATATAAGTTAAGCTCATGGCACTTCTATAATCTTATATTGAGTTTTTTTTTTTTTTTTTTTGTGTGCTCGATGTGTCTTGCCATGTGATTTTGGCCATTTAGTCAGATTAATGTTGTTCTTCTAATTCAAGAAAGAAACATCCATTATTTATTTGGTACAATCTTGATTCTTAAATTAAAACACACGTAATATCAGTGACTTGTTATTCCACCAAAGTGATATCTCTGATGTACAAAAATTTTTTGGTCTAATATGTATTTTTATCTGCAGCACTTCTGCCAAATGGAAACTTTGAAACCTCACCGAAGAAATCAAACCTCAACAAAACGGTGATAATCGGAAAGTACTCACTTCCCAGATGGGAAATCAGCGGCTTGGTGGAGTACATCTCAGGTGGGCCGCAGCCTGGCGGCTTCTATTTTGCCGTCCCTAGCAGTGTTCATGCAGTGAGGCTGGGCAATGAGGCTTCCATTTCTCAGAATGTGAGGGTGAAGCGAGGCTCAATCTACTCCCTCACGTTTGGAACCACTAGGACTTGTGCTCAGGACGAGGTGCTTAGAGTCTCGGTTCCTGGTCAGTCGAGTGACCTTCCAATTCAGACACTATATAGTAGCAACGGAGGTGACACTTATGCATGGGCTTTCAAGGCAACTTCTGATGTTGTCACAGTGATGTTTCATAATCCTGGTATTCAGGAGGATCCCACTTGTGGACCTCTCTCTGACGCTGTTGCCATCAAAGAGATGCTGCCTCTAAAATATGTCAAAGGTGAGCTTATTTATGAATTAGGATCACCCGTTGGGATCTTCTAAAAATTCTGTGTCACGTGTACATTGGTCTTAGGGCAAAGTATGATTTTGACTATTCTTATATTTCTTGGTCTTTTAATTAGTTTATTGGGTAATAATGATAGTCTTCCCATTTAAACTTTCCTTAGCATTTTAATTTGTACTATATGCGTAAAATTTATGTATGTTTATGTTTTATTTAATTATTATTTTTTATTTAAGTAATTATAACCAACCACCAAATTGTATTTACTAAAATTTTACTTAAGGATACATGATTTTTCTATAAGTTCTCTAAATTTTTAAAAATATTGGGAGACATGTTCATTAGTTTAGTGTAAAGTGTAATTTTAACTACTTTTATATACATTTCATGTTTCTTAATTATTAGACAGTATCTCTAGATCTAAATACTCTTCAACATTTTAATGTAAACTATACATTAAAACTTATGAATGGTATGTTAATTTAATTATTATTGTCTTCCTTTTTCTTTTTTCTTTTTTTAGTATAACCAATCAGTATTTACCAAAATAAAAACTTAGGATACAAAATTTTTCAAATTAATCAATGTCTTAAAAATATAAGAATATGGTAAAGATCTGTTTAATTTTTTTTCCTATAATGAAATTTTATTTCATATATATATATATATAGAGAGAGAGAGAGAGAGAGAGAGAGAGAGAGCAAATTCAAGTACACTAAAATATCTGTGTTCATCTGCATGCGCAGGCAACCTAGTGAAAAATGGAGGCTTTGAAATTGGAACTCACACATTCAAGAACTTTTCAACTGGCGTCCTCCTTCCTCCTAAGTTACAAGATCTAATTTCACCACTCCCAGGATGGATCATCGAATCCCTGAAGCCGGTAAAATACATTGACAAGAAGCACTTCTTCGTTCCCTCAGGATTGTCAGCCATCGAGATTGTTGCAGGAAGAGAAAGTGCCATTGCACAAATCATCCGAACAATTCCTGACAAGTATTACAAGCTTACATTTACCATTGGAGACGCCCAGAACGCTTGCCATGGCTCGATGGTTATCGTGGCATTCGCTGCCAATCAGACCATGAAAGTTTCTTATGATTCTGTAGGAAAAGGAGGATTCAAGAAAGCACGACTAATATTCCAGGCTATATCTTCCAGGACAAGGATTACTTTTTACAGTGCACATTATCACACCAAGCTGCATGATTATTGGCATGTGTGCGGACCTGTTTTGGATGATGTTAGCGTCATCCCTCTCCGATAGATTATAATTTGGTTATTAATTTAATATTCATTTCAATAATAATATTTTACCGCATAAGATTGGTTGAGTGATTTTTGAACAGTTTTATTTGACTAGTGGTCTGAGTTCAACTTCTAAAAGAGATAAGAAATTGGTTTGAACTTTATCCACCCATCTAACCTTAAAAAAAAAAGAAAGAATGATTTCCATTTCAGGTTTTTTTAAACGATCGCAAAGGGGACTATACCGATCCCCGGCATCCTGCTTATATCCCCATCCCCTTCCAATCACGTTTAATTACCTAAAGGGAGAGGAGGGGAGGGAGATTTCTAAGGGCACCCATTCCCTGGAATAACTAACAATTTTATTTTCTAAATTTATATAGTTATATTACAATAAAAGAATAAAAATTATATTATCAACACAAAAACATCAAAATAAATTATTTTAAATTAAAACATTTATATCAGATATAGCCAATATTACAACATAATCTATATGTTATTGTCCACAAAACAAAGGTTTTATTTCTATATGTAATTGAGGCACTAAAAGATTTTATTAAGTCGTTATATTAGAGTGACACTATTTGTACTCTAAAATATACTTTGAACACTCTTTTACTAGGCACATTCTTTTAAAAATTTTAAAAAATCAAATTTTGCGCTACGCACTTTGTAAATTCAGAAATTATCCTGCATCAAAGTCACAATGAGGAAGAACTTTTGGGTTTAGAGAAAGACAATTTTGCGTTAGATGGATGTATGGTAGACTGTGTCCAAAGTAACACTATTTATTCACTTACGTTTAATTGTCCTTTGTTGTAAATGTGTAATAATTTTTTAATTAAAACGTGAGTATTTAAAGCATATTTTAACTTGAACTTACATAGATTCATATATTATAGAGTATAATAACATTAAAGCATACATTTATAAAATCATGATATTTATAATTTTATTTATTAAAATCATGATATCATCTATTCATTTAAGTTAGACCCTATGGTATTACAATACGTTTTTAATACTTAACAACAACAAGAACAAAAACAACAACAAGAACAAAAACAAGAACAATATTAATTTTTTTTTAAGGGTTAACTTATTTGTTAACTTGAACTTACATAGAGTCATAGATCATAGTGATTAATAACATTAATACAAACATTTATAAAATCATGATATTATCTATTTATTTAATAAATTATAAATATAAAACAATTGAGTTGTTGGCAGGCTTTTTTCAAGACCATATACCTTTTTAGATTCCACGTGCCTTTAGTCAAATTCAATAGAATGAAAAATTTAAAACTCAAGTCCTTATTCAATAATGATAAACTAAAAATAGTAAGTGAATGTAATATTAACTGCTAAGTTAGATCCTATGGTATTAGAATTATTATTTAATACTTAACAACAACAAGAACAAAAACAATAACGATAATACTAAATTTTTCTTAAGGGTTAACGTATTTGTTAACTTAAACTTACATAGAGTCATAGATGATCATAAGGCACAATAACATTAATACATATATTTATAAAATCATGATATAATTTTATTTATTAAAATCATGATATTATCTATTCATTTAATAAATTATAAATATAAAACAATTAGAGTATTTTTTTAAACTAAGAATTAAATGAATTTAAAAAACTCATGCTAACAAAATACATTAAAAGATTTAATTTCGGGTTATTTGTAAAATCATAAAATTTTATGTTTACTTTTATTGAAAAGTTTTACTTTAATATAATTTGGCTCGCATGCTATTGATGACCCATGGGTCATGTGCTAGTCCACCAATGAAATGTTTACTGCAAGCCTTTTCAGATGCCGCACTGTTACTTATCTCTAATTGTGCTGTGCTTTTAAGGCTTACGTGTCAAAATTTTTCAGCCTAACCTAGCCCACAAGCACGCCTTGCCATGCCGTGTGCCCTATTAAACGTGCTCCTGCCATGCCGTGTTGTATGGACACGTACCGTGCCACTTGCTGCCTGACTCGTTGTCCATCTCTAGTTGTCTTACCATCAAATTCTTTCTTCTGATTGCGCCAACTATGCTTCTTCTATAAAATTTTGACCCATATAGACAAAATTTGACCCATGTGATCATCTACGAATACAAGTTTGAGACGCACATCAAGGACATGCTAATTTCCCTTTTGTACCCCATCATGACAGTTTACCATATGCGGGAAATGAAATATATTTTTTTTATCACTAGCTAATTCACTTGTGGAATTCAAGTAACAATGTTCTTGCCAATAAGTCATCCCACTACCCAAAACTAAACTTTTGTTTGGAACTTTGTGTTAGTCGATTATAATGAAAGTAAAGTTTGTTTATGATCATGATACTGATGCAAATACATGTAAAGGTAAAGATGGGAATGGCTACAATATTGATTAAAGTCTAACAAGTGGAGGGTGCATATGCATGGGCTTATCTATTTTCCCTTGTAATTTTTTTTTTTGAAAACATTTTTCTTCCAACAAAGCAATTGTTGAGTCATCATCATCTTAAGATAAAATATTATTCACTTCATAATTTGTTTGTTTGTTAAATTTTATTTGATTGAAAAATTTATTTCTCCAAATTTTTTGTATCATCCATATATGTTTGCTTTTATTTAATTTTTTCCCTGATTGTCTCTCTGGTTTTGCTTGTATTTTGAGATAGAAGAGAAAAAATTAATACAAGCTGTTCAAATAGGTGACCTAATGAGTAGTATCTTAACTTTTTCTAAATCTGAATATTCAGCATTCATTTAGGCACAACTTGATATAGAAAGCTCCAAATTAAACACTATAAAATTAATTAAACTCTTAACTGAAAGAGGTTTCTAGGGATAGGCAGCCTTGTCATTGAGTCTTGATGAATTGATCCAATTAGTTCAATACTTTTGGCCTTGTGCAGATTTTGGTAGATATGACCCTTGTCGACTCTATCTTAAGTATCTTTAAGAAGAGAAATCCAATTTTGATTCAATAAAATTATTCAAAAACTAGACATATTTACATTTCCAACCATACACAATGAGTAATCTAATTACTTTTAGATTAATACAATTAATTTCAAGAAACATGAGAGATAATCTTGAAAAAATTTCAGCTTTGTGCTAATTCTTTTGAGTTATGACCTTTGTTGAGTATATCTTGAATATCTTTAAGAAGAAAAATCTGAATTTTATTCTATAAAATTTTTTAGAAAGTAGACAAATTTATCTTTTCAACCATGTATAATAACTAATCTAATTAACCTTACATCGATATAGTTAATTCAAATAATATGAGTGATAATCTTGAAAAACTTTTGGCCTTGTGTTGATTCCCATGAGGTATGATCTTTGTTCAATGTATCTTGAATATCTTTAAGAAGAGAAGTCCAAAACTTAATTATGTTAAATTTTTAGAAACTAGATAAATTTATCTTTCCAATCATATGTAATATTCAGTCTGATTACCTCTATATCAATATAGTTAATTCGTATAATACGAGTGATAATCTTGGAAAACTTTTGGCCTCCTACTGATTACTGTCGGTATGACTTTTTTTAAATATATCTTGAATATCTTTAGAAGAGAAATCCAAGTCTAATTTTGTAAAATTCTCTAAAAACTAGACAATTTATCTTTCCAACTATGTATAATAATTAATCTAATTACCTTTAGATCAATAAAGTTAATTCGAACAATAGTAGTGATAGTATTGAAAGATTTTCAGCCTTGTCCTGATTCCTATGGGTTATAATATCTTATTTTACAACTAGTTAGTAGATTTGCTAATTAAAAATGAAATGTCAGAATGAATAAAATTATTCATGGAGGAAAAAAACTTAAATAGTTAGAATGAGAAATAAGAATTTTAATGAAAGATTTAAACATGATCCAACTTAAATAGTTTGGTTTATGTATGGCGAAAAGAATGAATGAGTATGATGACAGCTAATAAAAATCAATGCAGAAATTAAAAACATGACAATTGACGGATCTTGGACGCAAGCAGGAAGGTCAACACGTGCATATTTTGGAGGAGCTAGACAATTTATTGCTTACGTGTCTGAACATTTTCAATCTCATTGTGTCAAAGTCCACCGTCCTTATGAAAAATGTTGTAATAATATTACAATCTGAGGTGCAATTACATATTTTAGAGAATGGCATAATGCCTACCTATTCGACCTGGCGTCTGCACGGGGAGAAAAAGGATTTTGATATTGAATATGAGATTGATGAAGAAGAAATGATAGGTTCAGAGGAATACGATGATATGCAAAATTTAATTAGAGAGATTTATACAGAAGATCCAAATTCGGATGCTGAGAGATTTTTTAAATTGGTAAAAGAGGCAGAAAATCCATTATATCCTGGTTGCGAGAATTTCTCTAATTTGTCTTTCCTCTGTGTGAGAAGTTAGCTGCATCAAACTACTAGGCAGAGAAAATTGTGAAAGATCTCAGTCTCCATTATGAAAAAATTGATGCGTGCAAGAATGATGTGTGATTTATTACAAGGAGCTAGCAAATGCAACCGTTGTCCCACTTGTAAGGTTTCTAGATGGAAGGTCAACAATGGGATGGGGAAAAAGATTCCAGGAAGGTTATGTGCTATTTTCTGGCTGAATCGTAGACTTCAGAGGTTGTTTATTCGTAAAAAAGATATGAGATGGCACTGAAAGCATGTAATGATGGCATCTGCGAGATCCTTTCGAAAATACGACTTGGATCTGTTATAGTTATTTAATTATTGTGTTCATATTTTGATAAGGCACATATGCGTTCTAATATTCTACTATTCTTCATCTTCGTAGTCGGTAGGTGGGTTTTCGGCTTTGGCAAATGTTTGTTTTCCTTTTTTTTTTTTTCATAATGAATTTTAGCCCCTGATTTTGCATGCTTTGGCAATGGGTGAGGGCTTGACGTTAGATGTGGTGGCACTGACGGCAAAATTAAATTAATGTTAATTGGTTGAGTCACATCTTTCAGATATTTATTTATTCAATTTAAAATTCCACATAACAAGATAGTAAGTCCATCAACAAAGGTACAATAGTAAATTTTACAGTTTCCATCTATATTAATTATAAAAAGTAATAAAAGAAAGTCATGGTGTCTCTTGTCAAGAACTTGAAAATCTTCATAACCATTACACTAAACTATATGGCTGTAGCTATCTTTTTACCAATTTATATATATATATATATATATATATAATACATAGTAATTTTCCAATAAAAATTTATTTTGAATGAGTACTGCAAAATATTAAAATATGTATTTTGTTTGTTTTTTAACTTGTCTCTTACCATATTAAAGAAATGGAACCCTTAATTTTATTATCATGATAATATACGCCATTTAATTAGCAAACATAAATAATATTCTTAATTAATAATAAAGATCTTGGTTGTATATAGTTATCGTAAGATTTTATTATCCTGATGATATCCGCCATTTAATTAGCAAACACGAATAATGTTCTTAATTAATTATAATGATCTTGATTACCTTAGGGGCTGCAAGAATTAGCTAACTAATATGTAGAGTTTGATTAACAAAAACATTCACGAACAAAGAGAGCATAATTAATAATATACGTGTGTGTGTGTCTATTGACGGAATAACTTAATTAACTCATAGAAACACAGTAGTTTTATTTATTAATTACGGACAACAAAGTACATGGGTGCAAACTGATGTTCGCATTAGTGACAGATAATAAATAACACTATCCGTCCTTTTATTTAATTACATATAACACGAAAGTGTAATACTATAACACTTAACCAGCATAATCGGGATATCTCCCGTATTGAGGAACAACAAGAAGATCAAGATTATTGTCGTTTATTTTCTCGTCATCAGCAATACCAAATATTAGAAAAAGTATTAAACACTCCGACCATTCGTTCTTACCTGAAAATTTCATAACAGAAAACTTATTCACAAATGGATGTATTATAAAATAAGAATTATAAATGATATTCAATTGAACGTGGGCTAAAAATTAACCTGTGCAAGGAGTTTCCATATTCTTCAAATCAGAAACGATTTCTGCTTGCTTTTGGAGAACTGTAATCAAAAGTGAGTAGTTGAGCTTGAGCAAGCTTGAGTGAGTTCTTATTTCTGGTTTGATATATATAGATCAAGTGGGTGTATGAGCGTGAGGCAGCCAATATTAGCGCTTGGTACAGATAGCTGATCTACGGCTGACGTTTAAAATTTGGCATGTCCCATACTCTTGAGGACTAAATTAAGTAGAATTTATCCATCGATGACGTGGTTGGACTAGATTCTTGCTTATCAGTTTATTATTGTGCTTTTAACAACGTGCAACACGTGGACGTGGTCACTTAACAACGTGCAACACCTGGACGTTGTCATTTACATAACTATCTCGGCAACATATGCATTTGAATGTGGTTGTCATGAATAACTAAAGACAAAGTGCAAAGTTTAGATGGTGCTGTCTTTACATACTCTTAAACCGCAAGGGCCAGCAAGGTTGTTGTATAGCGTTGCACAGTGGTCACTTAACAACGTGCAACACATAGACGTTGTCATTTGCATAACTATTTCTGCATGATATACATTTGAATGTAGTTATCGTGAATAACTAAAGACAACGCGCAAAGTTTTGATGGTCCTATCTTTACATACTCTTAAACCGCAAGGGCCAGCAAGGTTGTGGTATAGCGTTCCACAATGGTCAGTTAACAACGTGCAACACATGGATGTGGTCACTTAACAACGTGCAGCAAATGGACGCTGTCATTTACATAACTATTTCTGCAACATATGCATTTGAATGTTGTCGTCATGAATAACTAAAGACAACGTGCAAAGTTTAGATGGTGTTGTCTTTACATACTCTTAATCAGCAACAGCCAACAAGGTTGCGGTAAAGCGTTGCACAGTGGTCACTTGTTGCGCGTTATTATTTTCTAGCTACTTGCTTCTTTGTCAGATCACAAATAATAAAGAAAAATAACGATCGCACATGGCGGTGGGGTAACATAACCTTGAAACTACTTTGTATGGCTTTATGACTTTTATATCACGTGAAAACAACATTGATCGGGATAGCCATGCACCAAAGGGAACCTCATCATATTCCTTGTTAATCCTACATGAGTGGAGATGATATAATGACGATGCCGAAACATTAAAAGGTTGATTGATAGTAAAAACTAAGTTTCTAAATTATGAAAGTTTTATTGAAAAATTTTGAATAAAAAAAGTAGGATTTTAGGCCTTTTTTTATAATAACATTTACCAAAATAGGCAAATTTAAAATTTTATTTTGTAGTAGAATTCTCTTAATCGAAATAAGAAAAGAAAAACAAACAGTACCGAAATTTGATATACAGAAAAAAAGAAAAAATTCTAAAAGAAACAAGAAAAATAGGAAAATAACTTAAAGCTAAAAATTGACTAGGAAAAAAGCAGAATTTCCAGTTGGACTGTGGGGCAGAATGGTGCGAGCAGTTTTGCATTTCGTTCATCTTGGGCAAGCTTTGAACTAATATATTGTACACCCTAAACAGACATCCATAGCCCAAGTTATGACCTCCAGAATGTATCCTGCTCATTCCACACAATCATCCTACATCATATAAGATTCTCATTAGTATTGATTCCCTTTGATGGTTGTTGCGAAGCAATATTTATTCCCTTTAATGATTAATTTGTTAGACAGAAGATGCTGAGAATTCTTATTTTGAGATGAGAGCCAAAATGAATAGGGGATGTTGTTCCTTTTGATTAGTGAAGCTGTAACCATTTCCTTTTGATGATTGGCTTTGTTCGTTGAAACGGCTAGGGTTTCTGAGAGATAAGCAAGTGGTTTTTTCCTTAATTTTATCAAACCATATATATTGACCTTCTTGTTTATTTACAAATCGAGTGTTACTCAACAATACGAGAAAGTTTTAATATTAAAAAATGAAAAAAGTACGCCTTATAAAATACAACGAGCCTTATATTTAATCTTAAATTATGGTGAACAAAGCAGCTGAGTTGACTAAATTGATAATCCTATAGTATATATCAATGCTTCCAAGCCTATCTTAGCTCATTATATGCAGTTTACCTTATCTTCATAATAAATGTCGGTCTAGTGTTCTTTTTTTTTTTTTTAGTTTTTTGTTGTCGTAATAATGTCATTTTGTGTGGCTCAAATCAAATAACTTTGTGGCGTTATAATGTTGTGTTGTTATGGTTTATTTTTTTATTTTTTTATTAGGTCCGTTTTGACTGTGGTTTCACTTTACAAATCCAAGTTGGGAAGCCACACCCATAAAATTTTCTTGAATACCTCATGAGACCTAACATGTTAAGCTGCTTTTCATTTGGAGTATAAAGGAACAATTTATAGTGAGCATGGCTCAAATTTTAGGCCCTCATAAGTATTATATTTTGAGCCTATTTTGACATTGTATCTCCCCTTCTTATGACAGTGGATTAGAGACTGTTTTGCGCTTTGATAATGAAAGGTTTACTTTGTTTTCCAAAAAAAAAAAAAGAGAACTTGCGTCACCTTGGCCAAGAAAGATGCAACAAGCATGCATGCATGAATATCTTCAAATCATTAAATCATTGTTGGAACATATTACCGAGTTATTTATACTTGGTACAGCCCCACCCCCACGCTGTGCTATAATATACTGTTAATTGTATGGATTTAGACTTCTTAAGCTTATTGAAGTCGCCGGTAGATAAAGTGCGTGTGCGCGTACATACATATATACATACATACATACATACATATATATATATATATTAATAAATAAGTAAAAACAGTAAAGTTTAGAAATTGAAACAACAAACATATCTGCATAACTTATCATACATGATCGATATTTATCTCACATATGTCCAGCAGATTGGACATTTATTTAACGAACACACTAAGTGCGTACATACATACGTACGTACATTTACATTCAGCTTCAAAAGCTTAATTACGTACAGTGGCACCAGCCTTATTTATTAGCTAGATAGAAATTTCGCAATTGGCAGAGCCAATGCATATGGATGATTAATTTAGGCATAAAGATTGGGGTTAGCCAAGAGATAGGCTTCCAGGAGCTGGAACAATCCCAATCCTTTTTCTTCGGATGCCTTTGTGTGCCCATCTCTGACCAGTTTGTCGGTATTTGCATGGACCTCCGCAACAAACTTGCAGATGCTTCCTCCATTGCCAGAATCTATGATCTTAACATCGTGCACGCTTTTGTCAGTCATTTTCAAAATCCCATCTCCTTCATACGTAGTGTACTTGATCGTAAAATTGTCCTCGTCAAGTGCATCAATCCTTTGCTTCGTCTGCTTGTAATGACCACCTGTCAATCGCAATATTAGTTCAATCTTCTTTAATCACATTTTCTTAATTACATTTTTAATTAATTTTGTGATATTTTCGATTTGAAAATTAAATAAAACATGCATGATGCATGTAGCAATTAACAAAGCTATGTATACTAGCTACTTACCATGAGCAAAGTTCAACTGCTTGATAGTGCCAGCACCTCCATCTCCTTGAAGAATATCGATGCTCTTAATTGATTCAGGCGCTATATTTGGCAAAAAACTGTGAGAGTCTTTTAAAGCCTTGAACAATCTTGATGGTGCAACAGCGGATGGCAGCTCTTTCTCAAAGCGAATGATACCCATGTTAAATATATATTGCTTAATTAAAGAAAAGAGAGATGTTCAGTATGAGTTTTTGAGTTTGTGATGAAGATGAAGAACTACTCAAGGGTATATATAGAAAAACTGGAAGTGAGTTAAATTCCAGACAACCAATAGCGAATTTGGCATCACCTACCTAAATAAAATAATTAAAAAAAAATCTAACTTGAGGATTCTTTAATGGGTAATGATGCAACCACAAACTTTTGTACAAATTTATTTTGTACAAACTGATGTGGCATGATTTAATTGGTTGAATTAAATATTACTTGGTCCACATGGTTTGTTTTCATTATTTTATATTTTCTTTCAACCAATGAATTAATGCCACATTAGTTTGTACAAATTTAATTTGTACAAGAGTTTGTGGCTGTATCATTACTCTTCTTGAATTTAAAAGGCCATTTGGGCTCCAACGGATAAATGACAAAATATATTATATTTATTTTAGAGTAATGAACCCCTCTAATTATCGAGAAAATCTAGAATACATCTGGTGTATTACAATCAGTTGATGCATGCATGACATGTGTAATTGCATTTAATACAAACACCATTTGCATGATGGTTTTTTAAAATAAATACACATATGTCATAGCATCATTTGCTTGTTTTATTGCTGACATGGTACACCAAATGTATTCTAGAATTTCTCCTAATTATCACCCGTCCCCACCTTTTAATTTAATTTATTTATTTCCTAAATTACCCTTGTTCTTCTGTTTCATATGCTACTTGGCAATTGCATCTGGGCATGAACCGTTCTTCCCTAGCAGAGCTGTCAGTGCCTCCAAGATCATAAAATTTGTAAAAGAAAATAATAGGAATAATTAATGAAATTGACAATCATAATCTAAAGAGGATGTGAGAAGATTTTGGATTGCCTGGATTTCCTCTCTGTAGAAGCCGTGGGCTTCTTCTCAGCGGTAAATTTCAATTAAATAAATTGCAATTCATTTTTTACTCAATTTTCAGAAACTGAAAATCGTATTCATTGAGAGCTTGAATATCGAGAAACAATAGAAAATAGTTATTTTGCCAAGTTAGATCAATTGGATAGTCATCTAGAAATTTAAATAATCCTGGACTATACAAATTTAAGAGGTCATTGCAGTGCTGGTTTATCGATTCTGCTTCTCCATTAGACTTCTCATGGTCACCAGGTTCTTGATCAAAGGCTATATTGCTATTTTGAAGATGCTCAAAATTTAAGTTATCACGAGTTAGTCCATTGCCATATTTTATTATCTGTGATGACTGTGTTTGAGGATTAAGATCGAGCTTTATTACGCACATATTTTTTTAACTTATGCAAATTTCTATTAAAAAAAAAAGAGAATTGTAGAATTATTAAATAAATTGCATTATAAGTTATCTATGATGTGTAGCTAACTAAAAAATAATAAATCTAACTTTCAATTGGATACATCCGACTGTATTATACTCGACCGGTCACTCTAGCTTCCCGCACCAAGTGAATTGGGAGGTGCACCATAATATCAAAAAATTAAGTGGGGAACTAATATCTTTTCCAACATAAAAAGGGTAAAAGGGAATTTGTTTCTCCAAACAATCTAAATATTCTATAGTCAACATTTTCGCCCATAAAGCTTTAAAAAAGTAAGAAAGTTCAATTACGACATCAGTAACATGCTTAGGAAATAATTCCCGCACGATGAGGAGAAGCAGCCTTTCCATAAACACATGATAATCATGAGTAACCATTAGGAACAAATTCTAACAACCACTGACACAACAATCTCTTATCATCATGTGACAATGTGTAACAATCAGAATGCAAAACCACGTTCCGATTCTCCTCAGTAGGGTGTAGTTCGTGCTTTGGATTCATTGCCCGGAGATCAAGGCGAGCGTTTAAAGAATCTTTTTTGTTTTCATCAATATTCATCATTGTTTCTAACAAACTCTCACATACATTCTTTTCAATATGCATAACATCTAAGTTATCACCTAATAAAAGTGTTCTCCATTACGGCAACTCTAAAAAGATATTGTGCTTTTTCCAGTCATGGCTCTTTCCAAATCCTCTGATTACTTGCTTTTTCCCAGCTTTTTCATTAGTAATTGGCCTTAATTCCCCAAGCTCTATTACTAAATCATCTCTGCATTGTCGTTTATAGAGATGGCCAACAGGCCCATCTAAGGAAGGCCCATTAGGGCTCGTGCCGTAGCCACCATGTGATTCATGCCGTGCCGTGCCGTGCCGTGCCGTACCTTGCCTAATTTTTTTGGTTAGGCCTGGCCCGACATGTGCCATGGACAGTGCCTAAAAAAAAAATACGACAAGCTTTGTTCTCTTTTAAGAGGACTGGCATGCTATTTTCAAGACCATATACTTTTTTTGGTTCCATGTACCTTTAGTCAAATTTAATAGAGTCAAAAGTTCAAAACTCAAGTTCATATTCAATAATAATAAACTAATAACAATAAGTGAATGTAATCTTAACTGCAAAGTTAGATCCCATTATATTAGAATACCTTTTTAATACTTAACAATAACAAGAGGAAAAACAACAAAAATAATACTAAAAGTTTCTTAAGGGTTAACTTATTTGTTAATTTGAACTTACATAAAATCATAAATCATAGAACATAATAACATTAATCCATACTTTTATAAAATCATGATATTTATAATTGTATTTATTAAAATCATAATATTATCTATTCATTTAATAAATTATAAATATAAAATAATTTAGTTGTTGGCGTGCGTTTTTCAAGACCATGGTTTCACATGCCTTTAGTCAAATTCAATAGAATCGAAAGTTCAAAACTCAAGTCCGTATTTAATAATAATAAACTAATAACAGTAAGTGAATGTAATATTAACTACTAAGTTAGACCCTATAGTATTAGAATTCTTTTTTAATACTTAACAACAACAAGAACAAAAACAACAATAATACTAAATTTTTCTTAAGGGTTAACTCATTTGTTAACTTAAACTTACATAGATTCATATATTACAATGCATAATAACGTTAATGCGTACATTTATAAAATCATGATATTTATAATTTTATTTATTAAAATCATGATATCATCTATTCATTTAAGTTAGACCCTATGGTATTAAAATACTTTTTTAATACTTAACAACAACAAGAACAAAAACAACAACACCAAATTTTTTTAAGGGTTAACTTATTTGTTAATTAACTTGAACTTACATAGAGTCATAAATCATAGTGCGTGATAACATTAATGCATACATTTATAAAATCATGATATCTATAATTTTATTTATTAAAATCATGATATTATCTATTTATTTAATAAATTACAAATATAAAACAATTGAGTTGTTGGCGTGCTTTTTTCAAGACCATGTATGTTTTTTGGTTCCACGTGCCTTCAGAGTCAAATTTAATAGAATTAAAAGTTCAGAACTCAAGTTCATATTCAATAATAATAAACTAATAACAATAAGTGAATATAATATTAACTACTAGGTTAATAACAACAACAACAACACTAAATTTTTCTTAAGGGTTAACTTATTTGTTAACTTAAACTTACATAGAGTCATAGATCATAAGACACAATAACATTAATGCATATATTTATAAAATCATGATATTCATAATTTTATCTATTAAAATCATGATATTATCTATTCATTTAATAAATTATAAATATAAAACAATTATAGTATTTTTTTAAACTAAGAATTAAATGAACTTAAAAAACTCATGCTAACAAAATACAATAAAAGATTTAATTTCGGGTTATTTGTAAAATAATAAAATTTTATGTTTACTTTTATTAAAAAGTTTTACTTTAATATAATTTGGCTCGCATGATATTTGATGACCCATGGACGATTTGCTAATATACCAGTGAAATGTTTATTGCAAGCCTTTTCACATGCTGCACTGTAACTTATTTCTAATTATGTTCTGCTTTTAAGTCTCATGTGCCAAAAATTTTCAGCCTAACCTAGCCCACAAGCATGTCGTGCCGTGCCGCATGCCCTATTAAACTTGCTCGTGCCATGTCATGTTGTATGGACACGTACCATGCCAGTTGCTGCCCGACCCGCTGTCCATCTCTTGTTGTCTTACCATTAAATTCTTTCTTCTGATTGCGCCAACTACGCTTCTTCTACAAAATTTTGACCCATATAGCAAAATTTTGTGATAATCTACGAAAACAAGTTGAGATGCACATCAAGGACACTGCTAATTTCCCTTTCGTACTCCATCATGAAAAATTACCATATGCGGGAAATGAAATATATTTTTTTGATCACTAGCTAATTCACTTGTGGAATTCAAGTAACAATGCTCGTGCCAAAACTAAACTTTTGTTTGGAACTTTGTGTTAGTCGATTATAATGAAAGTAAAGTTTGTTTATGATCATGATATTGATGCAAATACATGTAAAGGTAAAGATGGGAATGGCTACAATATTGATTAAAGTCTAACAAGTGGAGGCATGCATATGCATGGGCTTATCTATTTTCCCTTGTAATTTTCTTTTTTTGGGACACATTTTTCTTCCAATAGAGCAAATTTGTGAAGTCATCATCATGGAAGCAACATCACATTTTTTTCTTCGGACAAAGCAATTTTCGAGTCATCATCATCTTAAGATAAAATATTATTCACTTCATAATTTGTTTTTATGTTAAATTTTATTTTATTCAAGAATTTATTTCACCGAATTTTTTGTATCATCCATATATGTTTGCTTTTCTTCAATTTTTTTGCCTGATTGTCTCTCTGGTTCTGCTTGCATTTTGAGATAGAAGAGAAAAAAAATTAATATAAGCTGTTCAAATAGGTAACCTAATGAGTAGTATCTTAACTTTTTCTAGATCTGAATATTCAGCATTCATTTAGCCACAACTTGATATAGAAAGCTCCAAATTAAACACTATAAAATTAATTAAACTCTTAACTAAAAGAGGTTTCTAGGGATAAGCAGCTTTGTCATTGAGTCTTGATGAATTGATCCAATTAGTTCAATACCTTTGGCCTTGTGCAGATTTTGATAGATAGGACCTCTATCGTCTCTATCTTAAGTATCTTTAAGAAGAGATATCTAATTTTGATTCAGTAAAATTATTCAAAAACTAGACATATTTACATTTCCAACCATATACAATGAGTAATCTAATTACTTTTAGATTAATACAATTAATTTCAAGAAACATGAGAGAAAATCTTGAAAAAATTTCAGCGCCGAAATACGAAAAAGGACATAGATGACATTTAAATTAACCTTACAATGACGAAGTAAAATTAGCCATCTTTGTAGCAATAATCTAAAACTACGTACAAAAGATGACGTGTTAAGAGAGTCATCTAATAAGTAATATAGATGACTCATTTCTTAAAAAATCGATCATCTAATGTTGTAAAGAACCGTGTTCGGTATCAACGTAGAGGACTTACTTCTCAAAAACAACAATCATCTAACGCTGCAAATAATTGTGTTCTGCATCAACATAGATGACTTACTTCTCCAAAAAATAGTCATCTAATGTTGTAAAAGAACTGTCTTTTTTTTAGTATAAATAACTGATTTTAAGTAACGGACGTTAACAATAGTAGTGACCTTAATATGAATAGATTACTAAAGATTTGAAATGGCTGTCATTATATTATTATTATTTATGCTAAACTATAGTGCAGTAAATTTTTTTGAAAAGCTACAATATAAAATAAGTGTTCGTCAAGCAATTGCAATAATATAAATATGATACATTACAAACAACACTAAAAAAATACTTTGTGTTTACAATTTCCAAATTAAAGTAAATAGACATCCATAACTCTTTTTTTCCTAAAAGAAAGATAGTACATTCTTCACAAGAACAACAAAATGCAGCTAGCCATCCAGTTGGCTACTCCAATAATCATGCTACTACAATAATCATGCCAAAGCCAAAGAGTGCTGGAGATTGAAAACGTTAGACGAACCTTCCTTGATTACAATATCAAAATAATTCAAATAATTTCATAAAACTTTTTATTGTCTTATTCGAAACAAAGACAATAAAAAAGATGGAGATAAAAAAAGTACTATTCATTTACTAACCTTGCAAAGTCATTGTGCTACAAAATTTAGTGAAAAATACTCTGCCCACTCCATTCTTATTTCGTCAATATCCTTTTGGGTGTAACTATCTTGTCCAATAAACTATATATCATATACAAGATAGTTAATATTGATACATACATTAACCTTATGAAATCTATAAATTTTGAAAGAATAAGAAAATGACTACCAAGTTTTTTATTGAAGAAATTGAAATTGAAATTATTATTATTATTATTATTATTATTATTATTATTATTTAAGACATATCAAAGACAAACAATAATTATTGTTTGGGGAAGAAGTGAGCAGATAAAAATATCACGTGTCAAAATAAAATTTTATGGATAAGCCTGAGATCATGAAGGTACCTGGGGTACCCGGGATACTTGGGGTACCCGGGTATCTCAATCAAAGGTAAAAGGATCATCAGAGAGATATGAACAAAGGAGATGCTTTTTCTAGAAAGGGACCGATTGATTTTAGCGGAAAATGAGGAATCAACGAAGGAATATTGTGCTGAGGAGGAGGGGACAGCAACCTGCTACACCTACAAACAGGACGAAATCTGTTACAAGGACAGCAGGGACCACCCGACCTCCCCTGCTGCGCCTGCAAAATCTTAACCGCTTTGTCAGAGGTACGCGGGACCACCCTCCTACACTAAAAATAGACACGCGCCTCAGACTTGTTCTCCAAGCATATTTCCGGATATTCCAGTGGTCACACGTGTAAAAGATGACAAAACATCTGATAACGACCACGAGGGACGCCAATAAAGTGACGCCAGGTGGCACGATAACCGGGGTACCCCTTATAAATACTCAAACTTTATTTCTCATTGTAAGCATAACCAACACACACAAAGGAGGCTGAGGTTTCTTCCACCTCCAGCCGCCATTATAGAGGGCTTACAAGCTCTCTAACTTGAGATACCCCAACTCTGACTTGAGCGTCGGAGTGAGGTCGCCGGCCACCCCCGGCTCCACCTCTGACCTTCTTTTCCTTGTTTCGCAGGTCTAAGGCGACTGCGCGAGCACTTTAAGTTCGAACCCCGACGCCCTCCGTATCCACCATTCCCACGTTATTCCTTCCTCACGACGAAGAACTACAACAGCCCACACACTACTGACCCAGCGAGGTACCCCAGCTCCCCAATAATAAACAAATTTATTGTTCTTAGTTTGGTTTTGCTGTCCTTCTTCCCATACACCAAAATCGACTAAAAACAATTATAGATACGTACCTCAAAATCATTCAAGATGACGAATTGTTTAGGCCAAGCAACATGGGATCCAATAGCATGGCTAACAAGAACTAGCTCATCCCCAACCGGTCTTGGTAAAAGGGCATCTCCTTTAATTGCAACATTAACAGCCACACGAACATCGGTGACTGCCAATGGTACTCCATGCATAGTCGCATTAGGATCATTATTTTCTAACATTGTACCTTTGGCTACAATATTATTTAGGTTGCCCACTGCTAACTTGCATGATTTGCGCTGCATTATATATGTGTAAAGTATTAATCAGAGCATTATAAGTGATAAAAATTTAAATTTTGAGATTTGGAAGAAAGATAAAAAAAAACTGCACTTATTCTTCATATATACTTGTTTCTTCTTGCAGAACTTTTTCTTCATTCTTGGTTCCTTGGAGCAACTTCCCTTTTCTGAGGGGATTTTTGGTGACTGGATTGGTAGGACTCCGTTCCTTTGAAATTCTTAAAAAAAATGCATCATTTGTTCTTGTACAATCTTTCCCACATTTTGCTCTAACTGAAATTTTTTTTGCGAAATTTTCTCATAATTTTCCTCTAGTTGAGCTGTATGCTCTTGTAACTCATTGTTGGACAAGGAACTTCATTTTTTTCCTTCCAAAGTACGAAGATGGTGCGGCAAAACATCCTCCGGTTCTTACTCGACCTGAACTTTCAGTGGTCCTAAAGCTATTGTTAGAACATCATTCCTACCGCCAGTAGCTATAACCCCTTCCTCACTTTTCTTTTTTATCTCATCCTACATCCAAATAAGAGCAAAAAATCAAAAACTTTCTTGTTCATATGTTAAATTATTCAAAAATCATATATTTATAAATCTTACAATCTCATCAGCCATTTCTCTAACAACCTCGCTTGTGTATCTACCTTTCTTATTTTTACGTGTTGCTTTCCATAAGGTAGAGCGACTAATTTCTTCATTGTTTCCAGCAGCTTTTTGCTATATATAAATTTCAATATGTAAAAGTGATTAATTTAGGTGATAGACTGCAAAGAAAATTTATATATACATAGAAATGTTTGTATACATACTAGCTCATCCTCTAATCCCACATAGCCTTTTCTTGAAAGGCAATGATTGTATATATTCTTTGCCCCTTCTTTCTCTGTATTTTTGGCCAATTTCCTACATTCAATAATCAAGATAAGAGGCAACAATGATAAATCCAAAAACACAATAATTCAAAAAGTTAGTCAATACCTCAAATGCACTAGAGGTCCGATAACGAACGAAAATTTCCCAATCTTCTTGCTCAATAAAATCATACATTTTAGGTGGGCACTTCAGTGCCTCTAGCTTGTCTTTATATCTCTTGAGCCTATTCTTGAAGGTTCTCCATTTATTTGCAGCTGAAGATAAGAATTTGCCTTGAAGTTCATCATCCACCTCAAAACAGAACTGCAGTAGGCATAGCATGTTTAAACATATTTTTGCAGATTCAAATAAATGTGTATTAGTTTAAGAAAAAAGCCGTACACACATACTTTTACACATTCTCATATCTTTTCTTTTGTCTCTAGTGGCACTTTGCTCCAATCTACATAATAAATTTGAACCATGGTGTGTGCCAAGACACCTAAGAAGCTAAACAATCGTGTTGCTACCTTGTCGTGCGGTTGTCCTCTTTTGTTATACTCGACTACAAAGCTTCTGTCCATTGTGATTAGAATTCTTTGCATGAATCGTTGTAGAATTCAGAAATCTTTCAACACCAATATCATAATCTTTTGATCTTCAATCCATAGACATCCAAGATTTATCCATTCTGAATATAAAATATAAATATATCACTTTTAAAATATTTTTCATAATTTCTTCATGATATGGTTACCTGTGTCCAGAGCCTTAAGATCTCTCTATGTTCACTTCAATCATGTGTGAATAGTTAGGGTTTACTAATTTGGGCCGTATAAATAATGGGTAAAATTAGGGGTTTGCAACCTGGAAGTTGAAGGAAAGAATATGCTTTATGTGGGGGAAAGTGATTTACAGATAAAGATTGTGAAATTCCAGAGAAATGGAGGCCGAAAGAGAGAGAGGTGTTTCGCGAGAGAGAAAGAAAATAAAAAGGGAAAGTTGAGTTTAAATTTATACCTGAAAATAAATGACAAACTTTAATAATAAGAGTCATCTGTTATTCAATTAAAGATGACTTGTTGTTTAGGGGTGAGTCATTTTTATATTACAAGTAAAAATAATTTTATAATACATGAGTTTCAAAAATAAATAAAAGTCATCTAAGCTAATAGATGATAGTTAATAGTATGCACGTCATGTATTACATGTCATCTTTGTCATGTTTGTAGTAGTGGGCCCTGTGCTAATTCTTTTGAGTTATGACCTTTGTTGAATATATCTTGAATATCTTTAAGAAGAAAAATCTGAATTTAACTCTATAAAATTTTTAGAAACTAGACAAATTTATTTTTTCAACCACGTATAATAACTTATCTAATTAATTTTACATCAATATAGTTAATTCGAATAATATGAGTGATAATCTTAAAAAACTTTTGGCCTCATGCTGATTCCTATCGGATATGACTTTTGTTAAACATATCTTGAATATCTTTAAGAAGAGAAATCTAAATCTAATTTTGTAAAATTCTTTAAAAACTAGACAATTTATCTTTCCAACTATGTATAATAATTAATCTAATTACCTTTAGGTCAATATAGTTAATTGGAACAATAGTAGTGATAGTATTGAAGGAGTTTCAGCCTTGTCCTGATTCCTATCATTTATAATATCTTATTTTATAACTAGTTAGTAGATTTATTAATTAAAAATGAAATGTCATAATGAATAAAATTATTCATGGAGGAAAAAAAAAACTTAAATAGTTAGAATGAGAAGTAAGAATTTTACTGAAGATTTAAACATGATCCAACTTAAATTGTTTGGTTTATGTATGGCCAAAAGAATGAATGAGTATGATGACAACTAATAAATATCAATGTAGAAATTAAAAACATGATAATTGACAGATCTTGGATGCAAGCAGGAAGGTCAGCATGTGCATATTTTAGAGGAGCTAGACAATTTATTGCTTACGTGTCTGAACATTTTCAATCTGATTCTGTCAAAGTCCACCGTCCTTATGAAAACTGTTGTAATAATATTACAATCTGAGGTGGAATTACATATTTTAGAGAATGGCATAATGCCTACCTATTCGACCTGGCGTCTGCACGGGCAGAATATGAGATTGATGAAGAAGAAATGAAGGGTTCAGAGAAATACGATGATATGCAAAGTTTAATTAGAGAGATTTATACAGAAGATCCAAATTCGGATGCTGAGAGATTTTTTAATTTGGTAAAAGAGGCAGAAAATCCATTATATCTTGGTTGCGAGAATTTCTCTGATTTGTCTTTCCTCTGTGTGAGAAGTTAGTTGCGTCAAACTACTAGGCAGAGAAAATTGTGAAAGATCTCGGTCTCCATTATGAAAAAATTGACGCGTGCAAGAATGATTGTGTGATTTATTACAAGGAGCTAGCAAATGCAGCCCGTTGTCCCACTTGTAAGGTTTCTAGATGGAAGGTCAACAATGGGATGGGGAAAAAGATTCCATGGAAGGTTATGTGTTATTTTCTGCTGAATCCTAGACTTCAAAGGTTGTTTATTTCTTGAAAGACAGCAACAGATATGAGATGGCACTTTGAAAAGCATGTAATGATGGCATCTTGAGAGATCCTACGAATGCCGAGGGTTGGAAATCCTTTGATAATATTCGCGAGTCTTTTACTAACGATCCAAAAAACATACGGCAACAGATAGGTTCAGTCCTTTCGAAAATACGACTTGGATCTGTTATAGTTATTTAATTATTGTGTTCATATTTTGATAAGGCACATATGCGTTTTAATATTCTATTATTCTTCATCTTCGTAGTCCGTAGGTCGTGGGTTTTCGGCTTTGGCAAATGTTTGTTTTCCATTTTTTCTTTTTTTCTTTTTTTCATAATGAATTTTAGCCCCTGATTTTGCATGCTTTGGCAATGGGTGAGGGCTAAACTTGACGTTAGATTTGGTGGCACTGACGGCAAAATTAAATTAATGTTAATCGGTTGAGTCACATCTTTCATATATTTATTTATTCAATTTAAAATTCCACATAGCAAGATAGTAAGTGCATCAACAAAGGTACAATAGTAAATTTTACAGTTTCCATCTATATTAATTATAAAAAGTAATAAAAGAAAGTCATGGTGTCTCTTGTCAAGAACTTGAAAATCTTCATAACCATTACACTAAACTATATGGCTGTAGCTATCCTTTTACTAATATATATATTAATACATAGTAATTTTCCAATAAAAATTTATTTTGAATGAGGACTGCAAAATATTAAAATATGTATTTTGTTTGTTTTCTAACTTGTCTCTTACCATATTAAAGAAATGAAACGCTTAATTTTATTATCATGATAATATACGCCATTTAATTAGCAAACATAAATAATATTCTTAATTAATAATAAAGATCTTGTTTGTATATAGTTATCGTTAGATTTTATTGTCCTGATGATATCCGCCATTTAATTAGCAAACATGAATAATGTTCTTAATTAATTATAATGATCTTGATTACCTTAGGAGCTGCAAGAATTAGCTAACTAATATGTAGAGTTTGATTAACAAAAACATTCACGAACAAAGAGAGCATAATTAATAATATATATGTGTGTGTGTCTATTGATGGAATAACTTAATTAACTCATAGAAACACAATAGTTTTATTTATTAATTACGGACAACAAAGTACATGGGTGCAAACTGATGTTTTTGCACTAGTGACAGATAATAAATAACACTATCCGTCCTTTTATTTAATTACACATAACACGAAAGCGTAATACTATAATACTTAACCAGCATAGTCAGGATATCTCCCGTATTGAGGAACAACAAGAAGATCAAGATTATTGTCGTTTATTTTCTCGTCATCAGCAATACCAAATATTAGAAAAAGTATTAAACACTCCGACCATTCGTTCTTACCTGAAAATTTCATAACAAAAAACTTATTCACAAATGGATGTATTATAAAATAAGAATTATAAATGATATGCAATTGAACGTGGGCTAAAAATTAACCTGTGCAAGGAGTTTCCATATTCTTCAAATCAGAAACGATTTCTGTTTGCTTTTGGAGAACTGTAATCAAAAGTGGGTAGTTGAGCTTGGGCAAGCTTGAGTGAGTTCTTATTTCTGATTTGATATATATAGATCAAGTGGGTGTATGAGTGTGAGGCAGCCAATATTAGCGCTTGGTACAGATAGCTGATCTACGGCTGAAGTTTAAAATTTGGCATGTCCCATACTCTTAAGGACTAAATTAAGTAGAATTTATCCATCGATGACGTGGTTGGACTAGATTCTTGCTTATCAGTTTATTATTGTGCTTTTAAAATTTTGGAATGAATATCTGCATCTTTTAGCTAAAATATGGCTTTAATTTAAAGGAATTACTTTTGAAAAAAGGAAAAACGAAAAGAAAATATAAGGCATGAAAAGAGATTGTCTTAGAATATAGTAAATTAACATTTTTTTCCCTTTTCATCAATGTTTCTGAAATGGTTCATGTTGGGGTGAGATCGAGCTTTAAGAAATAGTGAATGGTCTTATCAATACACAAATGTATAACTCCCCTAGAATTTTAATTGTGCTTATATTCATCACCATAGGAATTGGGTTCAAGCTTTCACAAATGTAGGACTGCTGACGTATACGAAGGAGTGACGGTTCGTTTGATATATTCCTACCTCTCTAATATCTTTGAGATGTTTGGATTTTTCAAAACAAAACTACGTGGACATGCAGAAGAGAAATGCTATCCCCACTCGATTGTAAGGATGTTATTATTATTGTAAATGTGAAGAAAAATTAAGGGCAGTAGTGTAACATATTTAATAGCCGTGATATTTTGAAACATTTTTCAAAGTATATCCACTCAATTGTAAGGATATTATTATTATTATAAAAGTAAAGAAAAATTATGGACAGTAGTGTAACATATTTAATACAAGAGATATTTTGAAGTATTTTTCAAAGTATATTGTCTGATTAAATGGAGACTTAAACCTAAAATATAAGGACAAATTAAACGGAAGCTAATGGACAAAATCTGAAGATAATGGTGGTTCTCTTCGATCTGCTACGTGTCTTAGCTATTTGAGTCGATTTATACTCATTTAGTCCCCTTGTTTGGGTTTGAGATTGAACAGTTGTGTAACTTTTAAGCTAAAGCACTAAAGTGTTTAGTAACTACTAAGGGCCTGTTTGGTAATGCTGTAACTTTTAAAATAATTGATGTTAGCTGTGCTGTACAAATAATCAGCTCTGAAGAGAATCAGTTAAATTTTTGGTGAATTTTATTTTTAAAAGTGCTGTGAGTTTTAAAAGCAATCATATATGTTTCGTAAATCTTACTGTTAAGTTACTGTGAGTAAATTGGACATAATTTTAATTAAAATTTATTTAAATATATTATAAATATGTATGTAAAATATTTTTTATCGTGTACACATAGTAACTGATAACTAAAATATAATATTTATATTATTAATTTTATTTTTTATTTTGTTATCTCAATATAATTGGCAATAATAATATTCTCTTTAAAGTTCAAAATTTTATTTCTTAGTTAATATGGATATTTTTAGATTTTTTTTGATATATATTAGGATATATATATATTGAATTATATTAAGTAAAAAAGTGATTCTCAAAATCAAATTTTTAAAAGCTAGTCATTCTCTACGCTTCAAAATCTATTATAGGATGGGGTGATTCTGCCAAAAGTGATTTCTAAAAAAATTACCAAACACTAATTTAACTATTAACTTTACAAAATCATTTTCAAGTCTCTCAAAAGCAATCCTAAATAGGCCTTAACTATTATAGCTTGGAAGGTAAGTTGATTTGATTTTATACTTATACGATGAAAAATTTATTATATCTTTAATAATTTTGTTAAGATTATTATTTAAAAATAATATTTATTACGTATTATTAACTTTTTTTTCATAGCTACAGCTTCTTTTCCACAACTACTGTAGCCTAAAATTTATAGCATCTCAATACTAAATATGGCCTTAAGAATTAATCAAATGTTCTGGTTAAGGGTGTTAAATCTAAAGTGTATTTAAAAATTTTCTTACCATTTTTTTTGCAATTAGGCTTGTTGTGTCTACTTTTAACTCTAATTGTTTCAAGTATACGTGGTTTAATCAATGACTAGTATTCCAGAAATTTATCATAAAAAAAATTTACTTTTTTTTTTTTTTTTTGTAAAGGTGCAAACTGAGAATTTGACCTAAGTGAATTTTTTTATCTCTTGGGTTTCCTTTTATCACGCTTTACCTAATGAATGAAAATTGATTGTTTATTTTTTATCATTTAAAAATATTGTACTTCACTATATACTCATAAAGATTTATTTGTTATATATAGTTATGGATAAATTTATAAACACCTATATACGTTTTAATTTTCACCAATTACATATTACATCGACTTAACAAAAATTTTACGAAATTAAAAAAAAAATAACAACGTGCAACACACGGACGTTGTCATTTACATAACTATTTCTGCATGATATACATTTGAATGTAGTTATCGTGAATAACTAAAGACAACGCGCAAAGTTTAGATGGTGCTATCTTTACTCTTAAACCGCAAGGGCCAGCAAGGTTGTGGTATGGCGTTGCACAGTGGTCACTTAACAACGTGCAACACATGGACGTTGTCATTTACATAACTATCTCTGCAACATATGCATTTGAATGTTGTTGTCACGAATAACTGAGGACAAAGTGCAAAGTTTAGATGGTGCTGTTACATACTCTTAAACCGCGAGGGCCAGCAAGGTTGTTGTATAGCGTTGCACAGTGGTCACTTAACAACGTGCAACACATAGATGTTGTCATTTGCATAACTATTTCTGCATGATATACATTTGAATGTAGTTATCGTGAATAACTAAAGACAACGCGCAAAGTTTAGATGGTCCTATCTTTACATACTCTTAAACCGCAAGGGCCAGCAAGGTTGTGGTATAGCGTTCCACAATGGTCACTTAACAACGTGCAACACATGGACGTGGTCACTTAACAACGTGCAGCACATGGACGCTGTCATTTACATAACTATTTCTGCAACATATGCATTTGAATGTTGTCGTCATGAATAACTAAAGACAACGTGCAAAGTTTAGATGGTGTTGTCTTTACATAGTCTTAATCAGCAACAGCCAGCAAGGTTATTAGTTTCTAGCTACTTGCTTCTTTGTCAGATCACAAATAATAAAGAAAAATAACGATCGCACATGGTGGTGGGGTAACATAACCTTGAAACTACTTTATATGGCTTTATGACTTTTATATCACGTGAAAACAACATTGATCGGGACAGCCATGCACCAAAGGGAACCTCATCATCTTCCTTGTTAATCCTACATGAGTGGAGATGATACAATGACGATGCCGAAACATTAAAAGGTTGATTGATAGTAAAAACTAAGTTTCTAAATTATGAAAGTTTTATTGAAAAGTTTTGAATGAAAAAAAGTAGGATTTTAGGCCTTTTATATAATGACATTTACCAAAATAGGCAAATTTAAAATTTTATTTTGTAATAGAATTCTCCTAATCGAAATAAGAAAAGCAAAACAAACAGCACCAAAATTTGATATATAGAAAAAAAGAAAAAATTCTAAAAGAAACAAGAAAAATAGGAAAATAACTTAAAACTAAAAATTGACTAGCAAAGAAGTAGAATTTCCAGTTGGACTATGGGGCAGAATGGTGCGAGCAGTTTTGCATTTCGTTCATCTTGGGCAAGCTTCGAAATAATATATTGTACACCCTAAACAGACATCCGTAGCCTAAGTTATGACCTTCAGAATGTATCCTGCTCACTCCACACAATCATCCTACATCATATAAGATTCTCATTAGTATTGATTCCCTTTGGTGGTTGTTGCGAAGCAATATTTATTCCCTTTAATGATTAATTTGTTAGACAGAAGATGCTGAGAATTCTTATTTTGAGATAAGAGCCAAAATGAATCGGGGATGTTGTTCATTTTGATTAGTGTAGCTGTAAGAAGATGAAGATGGTGATGATCTTTTTTTTTATGATTGGCTTTGTTCGTTGAAACGGCTAGGGTTTCTGAGAGATAAGCAAGTGGTTTTTTCCTTAATTTTATCAAACCATATATATTGACCTTCTTGTTTATTTACAAATCGAGTGTTACTCAACAATACGAGAAAGTTTTAATATTAAAAAATGAAAAAAGTACGCCTTATAAAATACAACGAGCCTTATATTTAATCTTAAATTATGGTGAACAAAGCAGCTGAGTTGACTAAATTGATAATCCTATAGTATATATCAATGCTTCCAAGCCTATCTTAGCTCATTATATGCAGTTTACCTTATCTTCATAATAAATGTCGGTCTAGTGTTCTTTTTTTTTTTTTTAGTTTTTTGTTGTCGTAATAATGTCATTTTGTGTGGCTCAAATCAAATAACTTTGTGGCGTTATAATGTTGTGTTGTTATGGTTTATTTTTTTATTTTTTTATTAGGTCCGTTTTGACTGTGGTTTCACTTTACAAATCCAAGTTGGGAAGCCACACCCATATAATTTTCTTGAATACCTCATGAAACCTAACATGTTAAGCTGCTTTTCATTTGGAGTATAAAGGAACAATTTATAGTGAGCATGGCTCAAATTTTAGGCCTTCATAAGTATTATATTTTGAGCCTATTTTGACATTGTATCTCCCCTTCTTATGACAGTGGATTAGAGACTGTTTTGCGCTTTGATAATGAAAGGTTTACTTTGTTTTCCAAAATAAAAAAAGAGAACTTGCGTCACCTTCGCCAAGAAAGATGCAACAAGCATGCATGCATGAATATCTTCAAATCATTAAATCATTGTTGGAACATATTACCGAGTTATTTATACTTGGTACAGCCCCACCCCCACGCTGTGCTATAATATACTGTTAATTGTATGGATTTAGACTTCTTAAGCTTATTGAAGTCGCCGGTAGATAAAGTGCGTGTGCGCGTACATACATATATACATACATACATACATACATATATATATATATATTAATAAATAAGTAAAAACAGTAAAGTTTAGAAATTGAAACAACAAACATATATGCATAACTTATCATACATGATCGATATTTATCTCACATATGTCCAGCAGATTGGACATTTATTTAACGAACACACTAAGTGCGTACATACATACGTACGTACATTTACATTCAGCTTCAAAAGCTTAATTACGTACAGTGGCACCAGCCTTATTTATTAGCTAGATAGAAATTTCGCAATTGGCAGAGCCAATGCATATGGATGATTAATTTAGGCATAAAGATTGGGGTTAGCCAAGAGATAGGCTTCCAGGAGCTGGAACAATCCCAATCCTTTTTCTTCGGATGCCTTTGTGTGCCCATCTCTGACCAGTTTGTCGGTATTTGCATGGACCTCCGCAACAAACTTGCAGATGCTTCCTCCATTGCCAGAATCTGTGATCTTAACATCGTACACGCTTTTGTCAGTCATTTTCAAAATCCCATCTCCTTCATACGTAGTGTACTTGATCGTAAAATTGTCCTCGTCAAGTGCATCAATCCTTTGCTTCGTCTGCTTGTAATGACCACCTGTCAATCGCAATATTAATTCAATCTTCTTTAATCACATTTTCTTAATTCCATTTTTAATTAATTTTGTGATATTTTCGATTTGAAAATTAAATAAAACACGCATGATGCATGTAGCAATTAATAAAGCTATGTATACTAGCTACTTACCATGAGCAAAGTTCAACTGCTTGATAGTGCCAGCACCTCCATCTCCTTGAAGAATATCGATGCTCTTAACTGATTCAGGCGCTATATTTGGCAAAAAACTGTGAGAGTCTTTTAAAGCCTGGAACAATCTTGATGGTGCAACAGCGGATGGCACCTCTTTCTCAAAGCGAATGACACGCATGGTTAAATATATATTGCTTAATTAAAGAAAAGAAGAGATGTTCAATATGAGTTTTTGAGTTTGTGATGAAGATGAAGAACTACTCAAGGGTTTTATATAGAAAAACTGGAAGTGAGTTAAAGTCAGACAACCAATAGCGAATTTTGGGCAATCACCTACCTAATAAAATAATTAAAAAAAAAAAATCTACTTGAGGATCTTTAATTTAAAAGGCCATTGGGCTTCCAACGGATAATGATTAAAATATATTATATTTATTTTAGAGTAATGAACCCTTTAACCAGTTGATGCATGTATGATATGTGTAATTGCATTTAATACAAGCACCACTTGTATGACGATTTTTTAAAATAAATGCACACATATTATAACACCATTTACTTGTTTTATGGCTGACATGGTATACCAGATGTATTCTAGAATTTCTCCTAATTACCACCCGTCCCCACTTTTTAATTTATTTTATTTATTTCCTAAATTACCCTTGTTCTTCTGTTTCATATGCTACTTGGCAATTGCATCTGGGCATGAACCGTTCTTCCCTAGCAGAGCTGTCAGTGCCTCCAAGATCATAAAATTTGTAAAAGAAAACAATAGGAATAATTAACGAAATTGACAATCATAATGTAAAGAGGATGTGAGAAGATTTTGGATTGCTTGGATTTCCTCTCTGTAGAAGCCGTGGGCTTCTTCTCACCGGTAAATTTCAATTAAATAAATTGCAACTCATTTTTTTGCTAAATTTTCAGAAACTGAAAATCGTATTCATTGAGAGATTGAACATCGAGAAACAACAGAAAATAGTTATTTTGCCAAGTTAGATCAACTGGATAGTCATCTAGAAATTTAAATAATCCTGGACTATACAAATTTAAGAGGTCATCAGCAGCTAGGAATAGAAGCGATTCATTGCAGTGCTGGTTTATGGATTCTGCTTCTCCATTAGACTTCTCATGGTCACCACGTTCTTGATCAAAGGCTATTTTGCTATTTTGAAGATGCTCAAAATTTAAGTTATCACGAGTTAGTCCATTGCCATATTTTATTATCTGTGATGACTGTGTTTGAGGATTAAGATCGAGCTTTATTACGCACATATTTTTTTAACTTATGCAAATTTCTATAAAAAAAAAAAAAGAGAATTGTATAATTATTAAATAAATTGCATTATAAGTTATCTATTGATGTGTAGCTAACTGAAAAATAATAAATCTAACTTTCAATTGGATACATCCGACTGTATTATATTCGACCGGTCACTCTAGCTTCCCGCACCAAGTGAATTGGAAGGTGCATCATAATATCCAAAAATTATGTGGGGAACTAATATCTTTTCCAACATAAAAAGGGTAAAGGGAATTTGTTTCTCCAAACAATCTAAATATTCTATAGTCAACATTTTCGCCCATAAAGCTCTAAAAAGGTAAGAAAGTTCAATTACGACATCAGTAACATGCTTAGGAAATAATTCCCGCACGATGAGCAGAAGCAGCCTTTCCATAAACACATGATAATCATGAGTAACCATTAGGAACTTTTAATCTGACAACCACTGACACAATAATCTCTTATCATCATCTGACAATGTGTAACAAGCAGAATGCAAAACCATGTTCCGATTCTCCTCAGTAGGGTGTAGTTCATGCTTTGCATTCATTGCCCGGAGATCAAGGCGAGCGTTTAAAGAATCTTTTCTGTTTTCATCAATATTCATCATTGTTTCTAACAAACTCTCACATATATTCTTGTCAATATGCATGACATCTAAGTTATCACCTAATAAAATTGTTCTCCAAATCCTCTGATTACTTGCTTTTTTCCAGCTTTTTCATTAGTAATTGGCCTTAATTCCCCAAGCTCTATTACTAAATCATCTCTGCACTGTCGTTTACAGAGATGGCCAACAGGCCCATCTAAGAAAGGCCTTTTCATTAGTAATTGGCCTTAATTCCCCAAGCTCTATTACTAAATCATCTCTGCACTGTCGTTTATAGATATGGCCAACAGGCCCATCTAAGAAAGGCCCATGAGGACTCGTGCCGTAGCCACCATGTGATTCATGCCGTGCCTTGCCTAATTCTTTTGCTTAGGCTTGGTTCGACGTGCCATGGACAGTGCCTAAAAAAAAAATACGACAAGTTTTTTTCTCTTTTAAGAGTAGGGGTGGGCACAAACCGAACCGGAACCGAAAAAAATCGGTTCGATTCGGTTTTTTTCGGTTTCGGTTCGGTTTTTTTTAAGTAAAAAAATCGTATTTATAAATACCGAACCGAATGGTTCGGTTCGGTTCGGTTTTCGGATTAAAAATTGTAAAAACCGAACCGAACCGAACCTGAGGTATTTTTATAATTTTACCCGCACATATATATACACAAAATCAAAAATCAATTTTTTTTTTCTATCTTTCCCCAGCAGTTTCTCGTCTCTAACTCTCTCGTTCTCGTCTCTCTATTCTCCAATCCAATCTGCTGACTTCTTCTCTGAATCTCTGTGGCCGGATCTACCCACCGTTGCTGCCAACTTGCTGCCGCCGTTTCTTCCATTCCTCCATCGCCAGCCACCTAACCAAGTAATTTACTCTTGTTTTTTCCTTTTTTTTTTTTGAAAATAGATCTAAAAGTTTTGCTCTTCAGTCTTCACTTTTGTTATTTTATTTTTTTTATTATTATTACATAAGATATATTTAGATTTATGTGCGTATGTTATTGTAAATTTTTTGGATTTTTTATTTTTTGATTTTTGTAAGTTGTAACTGGGTTTGTGCTGCTGCTCGGTGTTCACTGTGCGAAGAGAGAGAGACGAAATGTTGAAGATGATGAAGGGATATTATCATTGAAATCCCTCTATTTTTTAAAATTTTATTAGAACCCATTATTTAGAAAATATTTGCATATAAGAATTCTATTGTGGCCTTATATGTTTGTAAAGTTTTTAAAATGGTCCTTGACCGAAAGTCAATGCCGTGAAATATCATTTTGGTCTCTAGACTTTTCTGAAATTATGATATACCACAGAAACTTATTTTATTGTATTTACAGTTTGGGCCAAAACTTTTGATATTAAAAACAGTAACTATAATTCTGAAAATTTTTCATTTTAGTCCAAAATTCCTGCAATTTTTTTTTTTTTGTGAATACAAATTTCTTAATTATTTTATTTTATTTATTATACATTGATTATGGTAGGCCTTGTGTGCAGAATGGAAGAAAATAACAATGTTGTGGAGGAGATTATGAAAGAAGAGTTTGAGGAGGCTATTCCGAATGAAAAAACGAGCCGACGTTTGAGATCGGATGTTTGGGATGATGATAAATGTGGTGATGATGATAAATGATTTGGTAATTGTAGTAATAGACTATAGTATATTTTGATGTAGTAGTAGTAATTGACGAATTGTGAATTAATTGATGAAATCGTAAATTGTACATGCTCTGAATATATTATACAAGTACTAAAAATGAGAAAATAATTGTACAAGTTTGAAATAAAAAAAGATCCGAAAAATTGAATTAGGAGCTGAAGCGGAATTAGAACAGAAACCGAATTGTTAAGATGAACCGAAACCGATTTGAAACCGATTGCTTAAATAAAACCGTTAAGAGTACCGAAACCGAACCGGAACCGAAAACCGAAACCGACTTATCGGTTTCGGTTCGGTTTTTTTTTTAAAAAAAAACCGAACGGTTTTTTAATTTTCGAAACCGAACCGAACCGAAACCGAAAATTTATTCCGAAACCGAACCGAACCGAACCGATGCCCACCCCTATTTAAGAGGACTGGCATGCTATTTTCAAGACCATGTACTTTTTTTTGTTCAATGTACCTTTAGTCAAATTTAATAGAATCAAAAGTTTAAAACTCAAGTTCATAGTCAATAATAATAAATTAATAACAATAAGTGAAAGTAATCTTAACTGCAAAGTTAGATCCCATTATATTAGAATACCTTTTTAATACTTAACAATAACAAGAGCAAAAACAAAAAAAAAAAATACTAAAATTTTCTTAAAGGTTAACTTATTTGTTAATTTGAACTTACATAAAATCATAAATCATAGTGCATAATAACATTAATCCATACTTTTTATAAAATCATGATATTTATAATTGTATTTATTAAAATCATAATATTATCTATTCATTTAATAAATTATAAATATAAAACAATTGAGTTGTTGGCGTGCGTTTTTCAAGACCATAGTTTCACATGCCTTTAGTCAAATTAAATAGAATCAAAAGTTCAAAACTCAAGTCCGTATTTAATAATAATAAACTAATAACAGTAAGTGAATATAATATTAACTACTAAGTTAGACCCTATAGTATTAGAATTCTTTTTTAATACTTAACAACAACAAGAACAAAAACAACAATAATACTAAATTTTTCTTAAGGGTTAATTTGAACTTACATAGATTCATATATTACAGTGCATAATAACGTTAATGCGTACATTTATAAAATCATGATATTTATAATTTTATTTATTAAAATCATGATATCATCTATTCATTTAAGTTAGACCCTATGGTATTAAAATACTTATTTAATACTTAACAGCAACACTAAATTTTTTTTAAGGATTAACTTATTTGTTAATTAACTTGAACTTACATAGAGTCATAGATCATAGTGTGTGATAACATTAATACATACATTTATAAAATCATGATATCTATAATTTTATTTATTAAAATCATAATATTATCTATTCATTTAATAAATTACAAATATAAAACAATTGAGTTGTTGGCGTTCTTTTTTCAAGACTATGTACGTTTTTTGGTTCCACGTGCCTTTAGAGTCAAATTCAATAGAATTAAAAGTTCAAAACTCAAGTTCATATTGAATAATAATAAACCAATAAAAGTAAGTGAGTATAATATTAACTACTAGGTTAATAACAACAAGAACAAAACAATGACAATAATACTAAATTTTTCTTAAGGGTTAACTTATTTGTTAACTTAAACTTGCATAGAGTCATAGATTATAAGACACAATAACATTAATGCATATATTTATAAAATCATGATATTCATAATTTTATCTATTAAAATCATGATATTATCCATTCATTTAATAAATTATAAATATAAAAAAACTAATACTAACAAAATACAATAAAAGATTTAATTTCAGGTTATTTGTAAAATAATAAAATTTTATGTTTACTTTTATTAAAAAGTTTAACTTTAATATAATTTGGCTCGCATGCTATTTGATGACCCATGGATCATGTGCTCATATACCAATGAAATGTTTAGTGCAGGCCTTTCCACATGACGTACTGTAACTTATTTCTAATTATGTTGTGCTTTTAAGTCTCACGTGCCAAAAATTTTCAGCCTAACCTAGCCCACAAGCATGTTGTGCCGTGTCGCGTGCCCTATTAAACTTGCTCGTGCCATGTCATATTGTATGGACATGTATCGTGCCACTTGCTGCCCGACCCACTGTCCATCACTTGTTGTCTTACCATTAAATTCTTTCTTCTGATTGCGCCAACTACGCTTCTTCTACAAAATTTTGACCCATATAGCAAAATTTTGTGATAATCTACGAAAACAAGTTTGAGATTAAACACTATAAAATTAATTAAACTCTTAACTAAAAGAGGTTTCTAGGGATAAGCAGCCTTGTCATTAAGTCTTGATGAATTGATCCAATTAGTTCAATACTTTTGGCCTTGTGCAGATTTTGATAGATATGACCTCTGTCGACTTTATCTTAAGTATCTTTAAGAAGAGAAATCTAATTTTGATTCAGGAAAATTATTCAAAAACTAGACATATTTACATTTCCAACCATATACAATGAGTAATCTAATTACTTTTAGATTAATACAATTAATTTCAAGAAACATGAGAGATAATCTTGAAAAAATTTTGGCGCCGAAATACAAAAAGGGACATAGATGACGTTTAAATTAACCTTATAATGACAAAGGAAAATTAGCCATTTTTGTAACAGTCATCTAAAACTACGTACAAAAGATGATGTGTTAAGACAGTCATCTAATAAGTGACATAGATGACTCATTTCTGAAAAAAAAAAGATCATCTAATGTTGTAAAGAACCGTGTTTGGTACTAACGTAGATGACTTACTTCTCGAAAAAACAATCATCTAACGTTCCAAATAATTGTGTTCTGCATCAATATAGATGACTTACTTCTCCAAAAAATAGTCATCTAATGTTGTAAAAAGAATTGTCTTTTTTTTAGCATAAATGACTGATTTTAAGTAACGGATATTAACAATAGTAGTGACCTTAATATGAATAGATTACTAAAAATTTGAAGTGGCTGTCATTATATTATTATTATTTATGCTAAATTATAGTGCAGTAAATTTTTTTTGAAAAGCTACAATATAAAATAAGTATTCGTCAAGCAATTGCAATAATATATAAATATGATGCATTACAAACAATACTAAAAAAATACTTTGTGTAAACAATTTCCAAATTAAAGTAAATAGACATCCATATCTCTTTTTTTCCTAAAAGAAAGATACTTTGTGTTCATTCTTCACATGAACAACAATAATCATGCTACTGCAATAATCATGCCAAAGCCAAAGAGTGTTGGAGAGTGAAAACTTTAGACGAACCTTCCTTGATTACAATATCAAAATAATTGAAATAATTTCATAAATCTTTTTATGGTCTTATTCGAAACAAAGACAATAAAAAAGATGGAGATAAAAAAAATGCTATTCATTTACTAACCTTGCAAAGTCATTTTGCTACAAAATTTAGTGAAAAATACTCTGCCATATGTACTCTGCACACTCCATTCTTATTTCATCAATATCCTTTTGGGTGTAACTATCTTGTCCAATAAACTATATATCATATACAAGATAGTTAATATTAATACATACATTAACCTTATGAAATCTATAAATTTTGAAAGAATAAGAAAATGACTACAAAGTTTTTTATTGAAGAAATTATTATTATTATTATTATTATTATTATTATTATTTAAGACATATCAAAGACAAACAATAATTATAGATACGTACCTCAAAATCATTCAAGATGACGAATTGTTTAGGCCAAGCAACATGGGATCCAATAGCATGGCTAACAAGAACTAGCTCATCCCCAACCGGTCTTGGTAAAAGGGCATCTCCTTTAATTGCAACATTAACAGCCACACGAACATCGGTGACTGCCAATGGTACTCCATGCATAGTCGCATTAGGATCATTATTTTCTAACATTGTACCTTTGGCTACAATATTATTTACGTTGCCCACTGCTAACTTGCATGATTTGCGCTGCATTATATATGAGTAAAGTATTAATCAGAGCATTATAAGTGATAAAAATTTAAATTTTGAGATTTGGAAGAAAGAGAAAAAAAAAACTGCACTTATTCTTCATATATACTTGTTTCTTCTTGCAGAACTTTTACTTCATTCTTGGTTCCTTGGAGCAGCTGCCCTTTTCTGAGGGGATTTTTGGTGACTGGATTGGTAGGACTCCGTTCCTTTGAAATTCTTTAAAAAAATGCATCATTTGTTCTTGTACAATCTTTCCCACATTTTGCTCTAACTGAAATTTTTCTTGTGAAATTTTCTCATAATTTTCCTCTAGTTGAGCTATATGCTCTTGTAACTCATTGTTGGATAAGGAACTTCATTTTTTTCCTTCCAAAGTACGAAGATGGTGCGGCAAAACATCCTCCGGTTCACTTTCAGTGGTCCTAAAGCTATTGTTAGAACGTCATTCCTACCGCCAGTCCATCCTCACTTTTCTTTGTTATCTCATCCTACATCCTAATAAGAACAAAAAATCAAAAACTTTCTTGTTCATATGTTAAATTATTCAAAAATCATATATTTATAAATCTTACTATCTCATCAGTCATTTCTCTAACAACCTCGCTTGTGTATCTACCTTTCTTATTTTTACGTGCTGCTTTCCATAAGGTATAGCGACTAATTTCTTCATTGTTTCCAGCAGCTTTTTGCTATATATAAATTTCAATATGTAAAAGTGATTAATTTAGGTGATAGACTGAAAAGAAAATTTAAATATACATAGAAATGTTTGTATACATACTAGCTCATCCTCTAATCCCACATAGCCTTTTCTTGAAAGGCAATGATTGTACATATTCTTTGCCCCTTCTTTCTCTGTATTTTTGGCCAATTTCCCACATTCAATAATCAAGATAAGAGGCAACAATGATAAATCCACAAACACAATAATTCAAAAAGTTAGTCAATACCTCAAATGCACTAGAGGTCCGATAACGAACGAAAATTTCCCAATCTTCTTGCTCAATAAAATCATACATTTTAGGTGGGCACTTCAATGCCTCTGGCTTATCTTTATATCTCTTGAGCCTATTCTTGAAGGTTCTCCATTTATTTGCAGCTGAAGATAAGAATTTGCCTTGAAGTTCATCATCCACCTCAAAAGAGAACTGCAGTAGGCATAGCAGGTTTAAAAATATTTTTGCAGATTCAAATAATTGTGTATTAGTTTAAGAAAAAAGCCGTACACACATACTTTTACACATTCTCATATCTTTTCTTTGGTCTCTAATGGCACTTTGCTCCAATCTACATCATAAATTTGAACCATGGTGTGTGCCAAGACACCTAAGAAGCTAAACAATCGTGTTGCTACCTTGTCGTGCGGTTGTCCTCTTTTGTTATACTCGACTACAAAGCTTCTGTCCATTGTGATTAGAATTCTTTGCATGAATCGTTGTAGAATTCAGAAATCTTTCAACACCGATATCATAATCTTTTGATCTTCAATCCATAGACATCCAAGATTTATCCATTCTGAATATAAAATATAAATATATCACTTTTAAAATATTTTTCATAATTTCTTCATGATATGGTTACCTGTGTCCTAATTTGAGAAAAAATAAAACATAGGACCTCAATAATTATTATCCTAGCTGAATAATATCAATAACTTGCTGTTTACTAAAGCACATAACATAACAGATTGACCAAAGCTTGATGGACATAAAGTGTCAGAGACTAAAGCACAAAAGCACAACAAATGGATTGCTACGGTGGTAAGCATTTTGGTTAGGTGCTCAGCATATATATGATAAAAACACTTTGGTCCTTGTACCTTCTCTAAAATATGCAAGCATAAACATGACAAACTCCTTCATAAAATCTAATTCCTAGAAATAACTTTACTGTTCATCCATATTGTCAACATTTGCTATTGAGACACGAATAAATTAGACATAGAAAATGGAAAAAAAAAATGCCATGTAGACCACCCACAAACAAACAATCTATCAATTTCTTTGAAAAGCATGATTAAACAAAAGGAAAGAAAGTACCTTTCTGTGGGGACCAAAACTTTTAAAATCCAAGATTAAAGGTGACCGAATGCTTCAAACTTGATAGTGTTGTGGTCCCAAGCTTTGTAATCTTCTCATCAAAATGTGTGGTCCAGAGCCTTAAGATCTCTCTATGTTCACTTCAATCATGTGTGAATAGTTAGGGTTTACTAATTTGGGCCGTATAAATAATGGGTAAAATTAGGGGTTTGCAACTTGGAAGTTGAAGATAAGAATATGCTTTATGTGGGGGAAAGTGATTTATAGATAAAGATTGTGAAATTCCAGAGAAATGGAGGCCGAAAGAGAGAGAGGTGTTTCGCAAGAGAGAAAGAAAATAAAAAGGGAAAGTTGAGTTTAAATTTATACCTGAAAATAAATGACAAACTTTAATAATAAGAGTCATCTGTTATTCAATTAAAGATGACTTGTTGTTTAGGGGTGAGTCATTTTTATATTACAAGTAAAAATAATTTTATAATACATGAGTTTCAAAAATAAATAAAAGTCATCTAAGCTAATAGATGATAGTTAATAGTATGCGCGTCATGTATTACATGTCATCTTTGTCATGTTTTGTAGTAGTGGGCTTTGTGCTAATTCTTTTGAGTTATGACCTTTGTTGAATATATCTTGAATATCTTTAAGAAGAAAAATCTGAATTTAATTCTATAAAATTTTTAGAAACTAGACAAATTTATCTTTTCAACCACGTATAATAACTGATCTAATTAACTTTACATCAATATAGTTAATTCGAATAATATGAGTGATAATCTTAAAAAACTTTTGGCCTCATGCTGATTCCTATCGGATATGACTTTTGTTAAATATATCTTGAATATCTTTAAGAAGAGAAATCTAAATCTAATTTTGTAAAATTCTTTAAAAACTAGATAATTTATCTTTCCAACTATGTATAATAATTAATCTAATTACCTTTAGGTTGATATAGTTAATTCGAACAATAGTAGTGATAGTGTTGAAGGATTTTCAGCCTTGTCCTGATTCCTATCATTTATAATATCTTATTTTATAACTAGTTAGTAGATTTATTAATTAAAAATGAAATGTCATAATGAATAAAATTATTCATGGAGGAAAAAAAAACTTAAATAGTTAGAATGAGAAGTAAGAATTTTACTGAAAGATTTAAACATGATCCAACTTAAATTGTTTGGTTTATGTATGGCCAAAAGAATGAATGAGTATGATGACAACTAATAAATATCAATGTAGAAATTAAAAACATGATAATTGACAGATCTTGGATGCAAGCAGGAAGGTCAACAGGTGCATATTTTAGAGGAGCTAGACAATTTATTGCTTACGTGTCTGAACATTTTCAATCTGATTCTGTCAAAGTCCACTGTCCTTATGAAAAATGTTGCAATAATATTACAATCTGAGGTGCAATTACATATTTTAGAGAATGGCATAATGCCTACCTATACGACTTGGTGTTTGCATGGGAAGAAAAAGGATTTTGATATTGAAAATCCATTGTATCCTGGTTGTGAGAATTTCTCTAATTTGTCTTTCCCCTGTGTGAGAAGTTACCTGCATCAAACTAATAGGCAAAGAAAGTTGTGAAAGATCTCAGTCTCCATTAAGAAAAGATTGATGCGTGCAAGAATGATTGTGTGATTTATTAAAAGGAGCTAGCAAATGCAACCAGCAAATGCAACCCGTCGTCCCACTTGTAAGGTTTCTAGATGGAAGGTCAACAATGGGATGGGGAAAAAGATTCCATGGAAGGTTATTTTTTGCTGAATCATAGACTTCAGAAGTTATTTATGTCTTGAAAGACAACAACAGATATGCGATGGCACTTTGAAAAGCATGTAATGATGGCATCTTGAGACATCCTACGGATGCCGATTGGAAATCCTTTGATAATATTCGCGAGTCTTTTACTAGTGATCCAAGAAATGTACGACTCGGGTTAGCAACAGATAGGTTCAGTCCTTTCGGAAATACGAATCTTAGTTATAGTGTATGGCCTGTGGTATTATTTTCATATAATCTTCCACCTTGGATGTGTATCAAAGAGCGTCTTTGCTTATGCCAGGACCGAAAGGTCTAAGCAATGATTTTGACATATATTTGCAACCATTAATTGACGAGTTGAAAGAGTTGTGGGATGTCGGTATATATACATATGACATTTCAAGAAAACAAAATTTTTAAATGAGAGTTACAGTCTTATGGACTAAAAATGACTTTCCCGCATGTGGTAATTTGTTAGGATGGAGTACAAAAGGGAAATTAGCATTTCCTTATTGTGCATCTCAAAATTTTTTCATAGGTTATCACATGGGTCAAAATTTTGCAATATGGGTCATCTTCGGTTTTTATTAAAAAAGCACAGTCGGCGCAATCAAAACAAAGAATTTAATGGTAAGAAAAAAAAGAAGGCTGCTCCTAAACGACCATCTAGAGATGATATAATGACCGAGCTTGGGGGATTAAGGCGAATTACGTATGGAAAGGCTGGGAAAAAACAAGTAATCACAGGATTTGGAAAGAGCCAAAACTGGAAAAAGCACAGTATCTTCTTCGAGTTGCTGTATTGGAGAACAATTTTATTACGTCATAACTTAGAAGTTATGCATATTGAAATGAATGTATGTGAGAGTTTGTTAGGAATAAGGATGAATATCAATGGAAAGATAAAAGATTCTTTAAATGCTCGCCTTGATCTACAGGTAATGAACACAAAGCATGAACTACACGTTATTGAGGAGAATAGAAACATGGTTTTGCCTTCTGCTTGTTAAACATTATCAAATGATGATAGGAGATTATTGTTTCAATAGTTGTCAGATTTAAAAGTACCTAATGGTTACTCTGGTAACTTATCTCAATGTGTGAATGCAGTGTAAACTAGTATTTCAGGTATCAAATCTCATGATTATCATGTGTTTATGGAAAGGCTACTTCTGTTTATCGTGGGAGTATTATTTCCTAAACATGTAGCTAATGTTGTAATTGAACTTTCTTAGTTTTTCAAAGCTTTATGTGTGAAAGTGCTGACTGCACAAGATTTAGATTGTTTGGAGAAACAAATTCCCTTTACTCTTCTCTATGTTGGAAAAGATATTTCTTCCCGTCTTTTTTGTTATTATGGTGCACCTTCCAATTCACTTGGCGTGGGAAACTAAAGTGATTGGTCCAGTACAATACAGCTGGATGTAACTAATTGAAAGGTAAATTTATTGGTTTTTTATGTAGCTACATGTTAATAGATAACTTATATTGCAATTTATTTAATAATTATACAATTCATTTTTTTTATAGAAATTGGCACAAGTTGAAACAATATGTACATGATAAATCTCGAGCAGAGGGATCCATTGCAAAAGCTTATTTGGTAGATGAATGTTTCACATTTTGTTCATACTATTTGACTAAGGTTGAAACTAAACTTAATAGACTTGAGCGGAATTATGATGGAGGTCAATCTTCAGCAGATATACCTGATCGATTGTCCATCTTCTCAAAGCGAGGTAGATCTTTTGGAAAGCCTGTGACAAAGGAGATGGATTGAACACTTCATAATGCTGCCATGTTTTATATCTTGCAAAATTGTGAAGAATGTGAGCCTTTTATCCGGTGAGAAATAAGTAGAAGTATCTCTATTTTGGATATAAAGTTATAAGTTTTTTTTTTTATTTAACTTAAGTTATAAAACTATTAAAGATGTTATGAATTTTTTTCTTTTTATTTCTTTTGTAGAGAACAAAATAATGTACTTTCAAATGTCGATGTTACCAATGAGGATAAAGTACATAGACTTGAGTTTGTTAAAGGGTTTGACAAAATGGTAAGGATAAGTTAGTCGAGTGAGATATAAATTACAGTTAATTTTTTGTTTATTAAAGTCATTTCAGGTGCTCTCTTTTAATTCATAGAAAATATTAATATTTCTATTTGTAGATAACACAATTATACAATGATGGACAAGTTAGTAGTCAAACTATTCTTTTTGTCATGAAAAACTGAACTACAAGGGACTCACAATTTAGTTTTTATTGTTAACGGCTTCAGATTTCATACAATCCACTGTGATCAAAATAGGAAGACACAAAATAGTGGAGTCATGGTTAAGAGGGGGAACCTAGATGGTGGAGGTTCATACTATAGAACATTCAAAGAAATTATTGAGTTGTATTATCCAGAAAGGAACAGAGTTGTTTTGTTCAATTGTGATTTGTATGACATAGCTCGAGAAGAAATAGGTTACAAGAGAGATTATCATGGGATAGTTAATATCAATAAAATGTTAGAACAAGAAATTCTTTTGGTAAAACTATCACCTATAATCTAGGAACATTTGTATTCTATCATCAAGAATCAATAACAAATTATGCAGAAGGGTACTTAAATCCATAAAGCTGAACTGCTGTTTAGAGTTGTGTGCTTGGTCATCCATACCAACATGTTCTCTTAGAGAATCCTTTAATTTTCTCTTTGCTCTCTCTCTCTGATAATGCGATGTCAGAAAGAACTAGAAAGTATATGTGTGACCTGGGGATCATGACCACTTATAAGTTGAAAAGGATAGCATTCAAACTTGGCCTATTTGTTTTTATAGTGACTAATCGTTGGACAATTTCGTATTTGCTCAATCTTTTTTATTTTGATGCTTAATGACTCAATAAAATTTTTCATTTCTAGTTCTATTTAGGCAGCTTTATATTTAGCAATTGTATTAAATTTGTTATTTCTTTTTTATTTGGAAATCTTCTATATTGATTATTAGAATCTGATAATAATTCTTTTTTTGTTGGTTGACTTGTGCTAAAAAATTTAAGTGTTTATCTTTCCCATTGATTCTCTATCTATATATGGTGAATTTAATAATCTGATCATAAAAAAGTGATTTGTCCGTTCTCAATTATGTTATATATGAATTTGTATGCTAAGTTTGAAATTAATCTGACCATGTAGAGTAGGTTAGATTTAGCGCATGTGAATGTAATGATTGAGTTTATTTAAACTTATGCAATAATTTTAATTTCAACTTAGTTAAATAGTTTTGGTTTACAATATATTGAATGTAATGAATCAAATTTTTTTTTTCTTTTTATGTAGAAATCCAGTAGAACAAGTGCATCGAATTGTAACAAACTATCTAAAGTAGTGCATTCAACTGGATAAGTTAGGATGATGAAGAAGAAAAAGGAGCTGGTAAATGATCATAATTATCATAAATTTTATTATATTTATGTTTTATCATAGAATTATTTTTTTTGAAAGATTTACTTTGCTATTATAAAATAACTATTTTGATTATTAATATTTCAGTTTTTGTTATACAAATTATTTAATTATGTAACATTACTATTATTATTGTTATTGTATTGATAGGTTGAGCAAAATGGGAATAAGCCTAGTCCAATAGATTTTTTGAAACGTTCCATGTGCGAAAGGATGGAACTTGGCCTAGTGACAAAGCTAAGGAACTGCATATATGTTATTGTTTTTTTTTTTCATTTCAAAAGTGTGTATTATTATCATTATTGGATATGTTATACTTATTTAATTATTGTGTTCATATTTTGATAGGGCACAAATGATATCAAAGAGGAGGAATGAATTACATGAGTTATTTGATGAGGTCCTATAGGGATGGCATGGGGAGGCCTGCCCCATTAAAAATTTCACCTCCATTCCCCGCCTTATCCCCCAATGAATTTAATGAGGTGGGGATGAGGAATCTCCATGTGAGGAAATCATGACGTGGGGATGGGGAATCCCCATGTGAGGAATTATTCCCTTTCCCCACCCCATTCCCCATTTACTTATTTTGTAGTAAGTATAGATAAAAGATTTTAGCAACTTAAAAATTGGAGACTTAAATAAAATCATTGCTATATTATAAAGTATTTAAATTATTTAAAAAAATCCAAAAGGTTGAAACAATATGTTGAAATGATATCAAAACAAAAAAAATGTTTGAAAAGAGCAGCACCTTAAGAGAGAAAAGAAAATATAACAATGTTTTAGGGTTGAATAAGTATTATAATGTAGTGTTTCCTTCTAGTTATAACTTATATTTTTAGGTAAAAATAAAATGAAAATTTATTAACCAACATTGTTAAGACAGCAACCATTTAGGAAGCAACAACTACCTAGGCAACAGAACAATCCGTATGCAAAGTCTATGCTGAATAAGTGTTTAAGGTGTGCAGAACTAGGGTATAGATCGAATGAATGTTGTCTTAAAAATTTGAATCTGGTAAAGGCAGAAGTGAACGAAGCAGAGGTTGATTTAGAGAATGGGGATGAAGACGAGGCCTTGGAATTGGAAGCAGAAGAAGGAGAGTTGCTGAACTGTATTGTGCAGAAGATTTTATTGGCACAAAAGTTTCAAGAGGATAACCAGCGCCATAAAATTTTCAAAACACGTGACACCATCAATGAAAAGGTGTGCAATGTGATAATTGATTGTGGTAGTAAGGAGAACATAGTTTCCAAGGCACTATAGTTGATATGATGGGACTTTTGATAGAGAAGCATCCAGCACCGTAAGGAATAAGGTGGATAAATAATGAGACAGAAACACACATGACAGAAGCCTGCCATGTTCCTTTCTCGATTGGGAAGATTTATAATAGTGATATGGCGTGTGATGTAGTAGATATAGGATTCGAGCAGATGGGATTCGAGCTATTGAGTCGAAGATACAAGTCATTAGAGAATGGCCTGTGCTGAAGATAGTGGGTGAAGTTAGGAGTTTTCATGGGCTGGCAATGTTTTATAGAAGGTTCATTTACAGTTTTAGCACTATAACTGCATCTATTACAAAGTACTTAAAGAAAGGAAAGTTCAAATAGGGAGGAGAAGAAGAGGCGAGCTTTGCTTTACTTAAGGAGAAGTTGTCTACCGCTCATGTGTTAGCCTTGCCAAATTTTGAAAAACTATTTGAGGTCGAATATGATGTTTCTGGCAAGGGAATTGAGGCTGTTCTTTCCCAAGAAAGCCGACCAATTGAGTACATAAGTGAGAAATAGAATGAAGCACGGAAGAAATGGTCTACTTAGGACCAAGAGTTCTATGCCATCCTTAGGGCATTGAAGATGTGGGAGCATTACTTATTCAAAAAGTGTTCGTGCTTTATAGCAACCATCAAGCACTGAAGTACTTTAACAATCAACAAAATTTAAGCATAATGTATGCAAGATAGGTGAATTATATGCAGAAGTTCACTTTTGTCTTGAAGCACAAGTCTGGGCAATAGAATAAAGTGGCTGACGCACTAAATAGGTGAGCAACTTTACAATAACTCTAGTGAATAAAGTTACTAGTTTCGAGTGCTTAAAGGAATTATATGCTATAGATGAGGATTTTGCGCATATTTGGGATCGCTACATCAATTATCGGAATGCAGAGGATTTCCTTATTCGGGATGAGTATTTATTTAAAGCTAACTAGTTATGTGTGCCACGAAGTGCTTTAAGGGAGCAGATTATCCGCGAGTTGCATGGAGAAGGATTGGGCAGACATCTTGGACAAGATAAGACCAAGGCACTTGTGGAGCAGCAATATTATTGGCAGCAGTTGAACAGAGATGTGCAAAAAATTGTGCAGAGTTGTCCAGTTTACCAAGAAGGCAAAGGACATGCACAGAATATGGGTTTATGCATGCTGTTACCTGTTCTAGAAAATATTTAGTTGGATCTGTCCATGGATTTTGTGTTGGGACTGCCACATAAAGGATGGGTCGAGATTTTATATTGGTAGTGGTGGATAGATTTTCTAAGATGGTATATTTTATTGCACGTAAAAAGACTGAAGATGTAGCCTCAGTTGCACATTTGTTCTTTCGAGAGGTGGTGCATTTGCATGGCATTCAAAAGACCATTACTTCTGATAGAGACGTGAACTTCACCAGCAAGTTTTGGCATCATCTCTGAGATAAGTTTCGTACGCAATTACAGTTTAGTATTGTTTTCCATTCACAAACAGATGGGTAGACAAAAGTGGTCAATCGAACTTTAGGCAACATCTTGTGCTGTGTTTGTGGTGACAAGCAATGAAACTGGGAATTTGCATTGCCTTATGTTGAGTTTGCTTACAACAGCATGGTGAATCGTTGTACTGGCAAAACTCCTTTTGAGATTGTCTACACTTGTCCCCTTCGCCATGTGTATGACTTGGCTGTTAAGCCAACAATAGCTGCGATTGGAGAAAGCCAGGCGGCAGACAATGCGGCAGAAAAGACTTTGAAGTTTCATGCCGAGGTACGGGCTCACTTGGAGGCTGCCAATGCTAAATACAAGGTTGAAGCAGATAAACATCGGCCAAAGAAAGTGTTTTCAGAAGGTGACTTAGTGATGGCACATTTGCGGCGGAGTCATTTTCCTAGCATTCGCACTAAGTTAGAGAAGCGCAAATATGGACCGTTTTGAGTGGTACGAAAGATCAATGATAATGCTTATATCCTTCAGTTGTCTGACAATTAGAACATCTCTTACACTTTTAATGTGGCTGATCTATTCGAGTATCATCCAGATGATGAATAATTGTACGAACCAAACTCGAGGACGAGTTGTTTTCCAAGTGCGGGGGACTGATGTAGGTTGTTGCGTGTCATGAGCAGGGTACCTTCCGGAGGCCATAACTTGGGCTACATGTGCCCATTCTCAGCGTATAACATATCGTTTCGAAGCTTGTAATAAGAGGAACAAAATCCAGAACCATTTTAACCATTCTGCATTGTGGTCAAACTGGAAATTTCATTTTTTTCTTGGTTATTTTGTAGTTTTAAGATTTTTTCCTATTTTTCTGATTCTTCTAGGATTTTTTTCTTTTTTTTAGAACTCGAATTTGAGTACTGTTTGATTTTTTTTTCTTATTTTGATTAGGAGAATTTAATTATTATATTATATTTCAGATTTGCTTACTTTGTTAAATTTGCAATATTTAGGCTAGTTATAAAAGGGCCAAAAACCTTAGTTTTATTAATTCATATTTTTCAATACAATTTATTAATATTCAGAAATCTAGTTTCTTCTACTTGCAAGCTCAATAGCATTTTTGTTTCGTCAGTTGGTATCAGAGCAAGTTCGATTGTCATCATGGTACAACCACACGAACAAAGGAACAACCTTCCCGACAACGATGTTCAAGGGATGTAGGCACGGTCTGTGAAGGTTGCCAAACATGTTGTAGAAACAGCCTTGCAAGCGATGAAAGATGTCTATACCTGAGATTGGTAAGGATAGTGCTGGCAATGGAGAGTCTTAGACTTTCCAGGAATGAAGATCGAGAGAGACGACATTAGCAAAGGGTTGATCGTGAGAAAGAAATTCAAGGAGCTAATCATGGTGAACTTGTTAAAGTTTCCACTGCTAGGCGAGTGCAGCCATGCGTATGTGAAGAGTTAAAAAGCGATTCAGAAGAAGAAGGTGCTGAGGATTATGATAGGAGGCTTCGGAAGAGTTCGAATTACAAGATTAACATTGATATTGCAGAATTCTATGGTGGGATGCATGTTGAGTAATTTTTAGACTGGATAACGGAAGTAGAAAATTTCTTCCAGTATATGGAGATTCTATAGGACAAGCGGGTTAAACTTGTGGCGTTTAAATTGGATGGTGTAGCCTCTGCATGGTGGCAGAATGTCCAAAATCAGAGAAGAAATGCGGGAAAACCATTGATCAAGTTGTGGCCTAGAATGCAGAGGATGATGACAGAGTATTTCCTCCCAAGAGATTACCAGCAGTAGTTGTACGTGAAGTATCAGAATTGCAGGCAAGGAAATCGCAATGTTGATGAGTATACGAAAGAGTTTTATTGTCTACACACAAGGAATAACATGGATGAGCCCAAGTTTCGGACAGCTACAAAATACCTTGGCGGACTGAAACAAGGGTTGCAGGATGAGATTGTAGACGCGATTTGGATATGGGTACAGCGGTTTCTAGAGTTCAGCAGAAGCAATTCGCTGGCGTACAAAACAGACCAAACAGTGCTAGGATTGAAAAAAGTAGAAAACATGGGCTGGCAATAGTCATCGCAAACAGACAGCACAGCAACAATTAAAACAACAACCACTTAAGCAGCAACATCCACTTAGGCAGCAGAACAATCCCTAAGCAAAGCCTATGCTGAATAAGTATTTGAAGTGTGGAGAACCAGGGCATAGCCCGAATGAATCTCATCTTAAAAATGAATGTGATCAAAATAGCAAGACACAAAATAGTGAAGTCATGGTTAAGAGGGAGAACTAGGATGGTGGAGTTTTATACTATAGAACATTGAAAGAAATTATCGAGTTGTATTTTACAAAAGGGAGCAAAGTTGTTTTGTTCAATTGTGATTGTATGACATATCTCAAGAAGGAATAGGTTACGGGATAGTTACTATCAATAAAAAGCGAAAATTAAATACTATAGAGCCATTTGTGTTAGCATTCCAAGCAACTCAAGCATATTATAAGAGGACTGAAAGATACTACATGAAGTGTTGTAGTAAAAACAAAGTCTAGAAATCTATATGACATTCCAGTGGATCAACAAGAGCCATTCCAAGAAGAAGAGACTCATTTAATTCATGATTATTCAACGAAAACGCATGAAGAAAATATTAACATTCATTGGAATTTCCTTATTTATTATTCTTTTTCATTTTTTAATTGAATTTTATAAATGGTTATATTTTTGCTCTCAGTATTAGCTCAGTCATGTTACTATTTGTGGTTTTTTTTCCGTTTCATGTTGTTGCCTTATTCAATATTGATTCATGTAAGTTACTTCTTCAACTCTTGTTCGTATACGATATTGCTATTGTTGGGTTTTCTTATGTTCTAATATGTTGTTAATTAATTATATATTTTGATTGAACAGTCATGGCTAAGAAAAACAAAGATCAGGTTAATGCATCAATGGATTCAAAAAAGACTCGCAGACCATCAAGTGGTGATCAGGTACGAAGAGTACCGAAGATGAGAGAAAGGTCTGATCATCTATCTAAGCAGCAGTTGAAAGGTATGTTGATCAAGGTTATGGTGTTCAAGCCTTTAATTAACAAAATTTAGTTTTTGGTATATTTTTAATTTCAACTTTTTTTCTTTTATAATATTACATTTAGAAAAACAAAAGTATTTATAAAAAGCCGTAAAGGAAAAATCAATCGGTCAACTTTCAATTTCACAAGGTAAAATTATATAATTAAACTTTATTTGTCACATGATCTATGTAATAATGTTGAAAATTTTTTCCATTATATTCTAATTTTATTTATGCTTTATATTTTGTTTTTATTTGATATTAGTGGAGATGGCAAGGAAAAATAAAACTCGTCAAATCTTGAACAAAACTCGTCAAGTCTCTACTTTCTATAATTGTATTGAGGTTGGTGTATCATCTCATGCTGAGATTGGTGGATTATCTCAAACTAAGGTCAGTGGATCATCCCAGTCTAAGGTTGTCAGACCTGGATCGTCCAAGTCTAAGGTCGGTGAATCATCCTATGGTGGTCAAGTACCAGCAGCTGATGAGATATATTCTAATGGCCACAATTCAGACAGAGAATTTAATTTAGTTTCTATTTCATAACGATTTTTTTTTATTTGAGTTAAATTTACCATTTCTTTTATTATTAACTATTAAAACAGTAGGTTGGGTGTCATTCTAATTACCCAACAAATCTTCAAAAATCTGTATGGCATCAAATGGTGGAAAAGTGGTTGAGTGAGAAATGGCAGGTATTATATATTCATGATTGCTGGTTATGTTTCAATTGTTAGATGTCTTCATCTTTTTGTTTTTACTCTCGCTCTACTCTTTCTCTGCATTAAGCCTTACCCTTGATATTATCTCTTATTTGTATTATTTTATAAATATTAAGATCTTTTTTTATTTACATACTATGAAATTAGACACGAATTGATGGAAGAAAGACCTCACCAAAATATCTATTGGTGGCCATTGGCATTAATGATGCTAGTTATACAAAATAAATTCCTTGGGGAACAAGGGGTATCAAAACTAAAAAAAGGAAGAAACTATGCCTATCTATGCTTTCTATATTTACAAAGATATTGCAATATTTACAAAGATATGGAATCGTTAATACTTCCCCTCAAGTTGGAGTATGAAGATCAACAACACCCAACTTGCACATATGATGAAGAAAAGATCACGACCAAGTGGTTTGGTGAAGATATCTACGATTTGTATAGAGCTATGAATGTGCAAGGGAAGTAGCAATTTGGATTGCACTCGTTCTTGCACAAAGTGACAATCTAACTCAATGTGTTTCGTACGCTCATGAAAGACAAGATTTTCAATGATGTATAATGTTGATTGATTATCATAGTAAACAGGCATAGGAGCAGCATGGGTTAACCCAAGATTAGCAAAGAATACCTTCAGCCACTGTAACTTACATGAGAGGTCTGCCATGGAATGATATTCAACTTCAGTTGTAGAGTAAGAAACAACATTATGCTTCTTTGTTTTCCAAGAAATAAGACTGCTTCCAAGAAAAGTACAATATCCAGTAATTGATCGACGAGAAGGACAACTTCCCCAGTCAACATCACAATACCCATGGATACACAAATCACTAGTGGAAGACAACATGATACCTTTTCCTGGAGATCTTTTAAACCTGCATCCATATGCACTGTGCGTGGTTCATGCATGAAATGACTTAATACATGCACAGAAAAAACTATATCAAGTCTTGTAACAGTTAGATAAATCAACCTTCCAACAAGACGTCAATAACTTGAAAGATTGGGTAAAGGATTCCCATCTATAGGTGAAAGATGCAAGTGTTGTTCTATTGGAAAAGGTGAAGGATGGGCATCAATTAGTCCAGCATATTTCAAAATGTACAAAGCATATTTTCTTTGACACAAGAATATCCCATGAGATGATCGTGCTACTTCAATACCCAAAAAATATTTTAAAGTGCCTAAAGCTTTAATATAGAATTTTTGTGCGAAGAAAGCTTTAACACTATCAATTTTTGCTAAATCATTCCCACCCACAATAATGTCATCTAAATAAACCAATACAAAGGTGGAAGAAACTCTATTGTTTTTCACAAATAAAGAATAATCTGTCTTAGATTGACGAAAACTTGCTTGCTGGATGACAGTGGTGAATTTGGAAAATCAATTTCGAGAAGCTTGTTTCAAACTATAAATGTACTTGTTGAGTTTCCAAAACAAATGCTCCTTGTTTGGAAAAACCCTGAGGAATTTGCATGTAAACTTCCTCTTTTAAATTACCTTGAAGAAAAGCATTACTTACATCTAATAGTTCTAAGATCCAACCATTAACAGCTGCAAGAGAAAGCATAGCACTTACTGTCACAAGTTTAGCTACAGGAGAAAAGGTATTATGATAATCAATACCTTCTGTCAGTGTATAACCTTTTGCCACTAATCGCGCCTTGTAGCGCTCAATGGTACCATCTGCTTGATATTTTATTTTATAAATCCATCGACTACCAATAGCTTTTTTACCTACCAGCAAATGAGTAAGCATCCATGTGTTATTTTTCACAAGAGCATGTATCTCATCCTCCATTGTCTTTTGCCATCCAACTAATTTAAGTACCTCATAAAAGGAATTCAATTATACTCTAGAGGTAATAGCAGATAAAAAGGATTTATGTGCTTGTGTGAAACGGTGATAAGAAAGGAAATTTTGGAGAGGATATTTCTTACCTGGTAATGAAGAAACAAGATTGGCAAGTGTAGAAGTATGAGTAGCCGAGATGCAACAGTCTTGCAGATAAGTTAGAGGTGGTCAATCTCGTGAAGGCCGTTCAGGTGGTAGTTCTTAGGGTTCTATAGCTGAATGAGTCTCATGTTGTGGATCATCTAATGTTTGAGATACTGGTTGTGTGGAGTGATCTGAACTGGTTTCAATGAAATGGGAATGGGTATTTTCTATTGGTTGATCCGTTGCTGGCTATTGTGGCTCACTTTCTTTAAGAGCATTAGGTGTATCAGTGCTTTGATTAGGAGAAAAAATATCATAGGACTCAAAGGAATTATTATCCAAAAATAAATTATCTCCAACATGTGTAGAAGGTGCTAAAATACTTGGCAATGTAACATCCTTAAAGGGAAAAATATGTTCGTAAAAAACATCACGTGACACATGAATGATTTTAGTTTTAATATCATATATATGATATCCCTTTTGTCCAAAAGGATGTCCAATAAAAATGCCAGTCCTAGCACGATGATCAAATTTATTCTTTATGTGTAAATTTTTTGTAAAACACAAACAACCAAAAACCTTTAATCGAGACAAAGCAGGCGCTACACCAAAAAGCATTTGATGTGGGGATTTACCTTGTAATACTTCATTAGGCAACTTATTTGTCAAATATATTGTTGTAAGGATACATTCACCCCAAAATTTGATGGGCAAATTGGCTTGAAAACGTAAACTTCAGGCAACTTCAAGGAGATGGAGATGCTTATGTTCTACAACTCCATTTTACTGTGGTGTTCCTACACAACTTCTTTGATGAATAATACCTTTATCTAGAAAAAATTGTTGCAAATCTTTAACAAGAAATTCAGTTCTATTATCAGAACACACTATTTTAATGTCAAAATTAAATTGATTTTTAACCAAAGCATGAAAGGAACAAAGGTTCATTTTGGTTTCGTTTTTTGTTTTCATTAAATATAACCAAGTGCACCTTGTATAATCATCAACAATAGTTAAAAAATAATAAACACCTGAAGAACTAGCAGTAGAAAAAGGACTCCAAACATCACAATGGATTAATTCAAAATGAGTTTTACTCTTAATACTGCTAACAGAAAAAGGTATTCTAGCTTGTTTGGCTTTATGACAAATATCACAAATATAATTCTTATTAAAACTAACCAAATGATAAGATTTAGAATATAATTCTAGACGGCTAAGAGAAGGGTGGCCAAGTCTCCAATGCCAAGTATCAATCTCATGGGTTGAAGCCATTTGGGAAGTAAAGGAAGATGTTGTAAAGGCCCTTACAAAGTCTACCCTTGCCAATCTTCTTCTTCGCGTACAATTCTTGAAATTCACAAAAATCAGAAGAAAAGATGACCCGATATTTATTTGATTTCGTTAATTGACTAACTGATAATAGATTGAATTTAAATCTTGGGATGTAAAACATATTATCTAATAAAAAATATGGAAAAAAAGAAACATTTTCTATATGATGGTGATAAATGGATCTGATACCATGTAAAATTAGACACGAATTGATGGAAGAAAGACCTCACTAAAATCTATATTGGTGGCAATTGGCATTAACAGTGCTAGTTATACAAAACAAATTCCTTGGGGAATAAGGAGTATCGAAACTAAAAAATAGGAATAAACTATGCCTATCTATGCTTTCTATATTTACAAAGATATTGCAATATTTACAAAGATATGGAATCGTTAATACATACATATGATTATAATTTAAATATATTTACTGAGAATTATAAGGGGAGATGGGAGAAGAGATGAGGATTTCACCTTATTCTCTTCCTTTTCTCAAATAAAAAACTTAGTATTAAATTATCTTCATTTCTTCCCAAATAAGAAAGTAAGTATTAACTTCTATCCATCTCTTCTCCAAATGGGAAGAATTCTTGAGGGCCCAATTCCTTAGGAATTTCTGCTATCCGTAATTTTATTTTTATTTTCTAACTGTATGCCCTCGACTAACCCAAAAAAAAAAAAAGATCAAGAGGCATCTTCCATTCATATCGATTTTGTAAGGGGAGTTTTGATGGGTAAATTAATAGTAAAAGACATCATAAAAGTTGTGCGAGTTAAATGGATCTTTGATGGCAGGGATGAGGGAAATATTTTTTTGAGAATGAGAAATTGATATCATGTTCAATTGAGAAAAGAAATTTATATTTAATCTAAATAATAATTGAACAATTGAGCCTTTATAGACATTACAAGTAGCTAAATTAGAAAACTAAATATATACTCAATTAAAAAAAATTTTTATGATTGCAAAATTGGTGATCTTGGTGTGATTGCAGAATGATTGCGTGATGATTGTTTGTTTTACTTTAGCACTCCCCTTCAGACTCAAAATGGCGACGCAAAAGGAGCTTGAATTTGGATACCAATATCGTAACAAAATAAATCAAAAACCTTGAACCTGATGAATAATGTAGAAGCCTGTGAAATAGTTGACCGGCCGAATCACACCAAGATAGATAATCAAAAGCAAAAACTATTTGTGGAAATTAAATGAAACCGGTGATAGCAGAGCTTTAATATGTAGCTATAAGATGAGAGTGAAAAATATAATATGATTTTGAACTTAACTGTGATACCATGGAGAAGAGGAAAGAGAAACAAGAGAAAATTTTTTCAAACCATCCAATTTATTAACAATTAAAATTAGGATAATTATCCACCGATCACCTATAATAACAAGAAAACAGTAATTATATTATTCTTTTTTTTAGTCAAGTCAATTATAGAAAATTTCCTTAAAAAATTACTAAAATGTAGTGGATTTTGAATAGTACTACATTTTGAATAGTTTGAATAATTGACTATGTTCTTTTATGTTGTCGACAAATTGTCCCACCACTTCGACAAGATCAGAACGATATGGTCCCAAGACTACCCTAGAAATATAAAAGCCGTAGGTGGAAATAAATATTTTTACTTTAAGAATATTTATATTTCTTGGGTAGTCTTGAATAGTTTGAAAAACTCTATATTTATGTATCTAGTCTTATTTATAAATACGATAGTAGTGAGATAGATATACCCGAAGATGAAAATAAAATTTAAATTGTAGCATAATAAAATTGATTTAAGTTCCTTTAAATAGATTGCTCATTATAAATATTAACAATATCTTAATGTAAAACCATATAAGTATTGTAAAAAATAATAATAATAATCTAAATTCCAATCTTAGGATTCAGCACATGGCACCTCTCTTTCTTCGTCTCCTCGTCAATTTCAAATGTAAATATTTTCACCATATCCAACAAACCATGTGGTAGTTCCTTGATCATTCAATATCAAAACTTTATATGAGAGTGGGCATATCACATGCCCTATCAATAGAAGTCAACATTAGCACGAACTTGTACTTATTGGATTCATAATGAGAATGAATGATTAGTACTAACATATCCGTAGAAATATGATTCATTATGTAACAATAGAGTCTTGATTAAGTTTTGTACTTAGAAAAATTGTAGAACTGAGACTATAGGAGCAAATCACGGCAACCAATGAATGCATGAAGCTTCTTATGGGGCTCCTCCAACACATGAATCAAGACTTTCTGAGTGGGAAAACAAGAATTAATTGAAATTTTGGAAAATGTGGAGACCAAGTGACACATCTCACGGCTAATTTGGTGGCCCTATAACGTGGATCCTTGCCTTAACTTCTTTCTTCCTTCCCTTTTGTCTCTAACTTTAATATAAAAAAATCATACACGTACATGCTCTCGTTGAGCTTTTTCATTCTATAAATATCGTTTTCATTCTAGCTGTTTCCTCAACATAGAAAAGATGGCTTGGTTTCTCTCTCTGTGCTTCGCACTCATTTTCTCAGCACTATGCAACGGTGGCTTCGCTACTAATCCAGCTACTCGTCCATCTCGGTGTCTTGATAGTAAGTAATCACTCCGATTTTTATTATTTTATATTTTCATTTAATCAATATTATTTTGTCACATTAATTTGTATCAAATAATAACATTTTTCTTATCTGCAGCACTTCTGCCAAATGGAAACTTTGAACTCTCACCGAAGAAATCAAACCTCAACAAAACAGTGATAATCGGAAAGTACTCACTTCCCAAATGGGAAATCAGCGGCTTGGTGGAGTACATCTCAGGCGGGCCGCAGCCCGGCGGCTTCTATTTTGCCGTCCCTCGCGGTGTTCATGCAGTGAGGCTAGGCAATGAGGCTTCCATTTCTCAGAATGTGAGGGTGCAGCGTGGCTCAATCTACTCCCTCACGTTTGGAACCACTAGGACTTGTGCTCAGGATGAAGTGCTTAGAGTCTCGGTTCCAGGTCAGTCGGGTGACCTCTCAGTTCAGACTCTTTTTAGCAGCAATGGAGGTGACACTTATGCATGGGCTTTTAAGGCAGCTTCTGATGTTGTCAAAGTGATGTTTCATAATCCTGGTATTCAGGAGGATCCCACTTGTGGACCTCTCTTGGATGCCGTCGCCATCAAAGAGATTTTGCCTCTTAAGTATACCAAAGGTGAGTTTATTTCTTTGCAATTAAGTTCTCCTCTTTTTTTTTTTAAATTCTCCTCATTTGACTCGCCTAAGTTTTTAAAATGTGATGCAACGTGTGTGCGTTATTTTTTAAATGATTAGAACCCTTGTTTTGTTTGTCAAAATATATCATTTCCTCCTTGATGTTTTAAAATGCATCAAAATCCTTAAGTAATGCTTAGCATTCAATCTTCGTCGTCTCTTTCACTAATTTAGTCTAGAATATTATATTTATCAATATTAGATTTTTTTCCCCAACATGAGGGATTAAATAATAAAAAATAAAAAGTTAAAATTTTAATAGTGAAAATTTTGGATCTAGTGTTGAGCTTGAGTTGTATTGAGTTTTTTATATTCTTCTATCCCATGTGTATTTATGTGTATTTATAATTGTGTATGATTAAGATTTAATTACATATTAATTCTTATCCAATAACAATCAATCCCGATATTATAAATAACTAAGCACAAAACGCAGCTTACTACTGAATCTAAATATATTCTTGAAAATGGATTTTAATCGTTTTCTCTTATTATTAATGATGTATGACAAAAAGATTGATATTTATTATAGAGTTTTTCAAATTAGTCTATATCCAAACACATAAGAATATTGTTGAAAATTTTTAAAAAGATAATGTTGATAACTTTTTCTTTGTGATATATTGATATATTCTAGTATATACATCAAATTCATGTACAGTAGAATAATTCTGTCCATATTCATATGCAGGTAACCTAGTCAAAAATGGAGGCTTTGAAACTGGCCCTCACACATTCAAGAACTATTCAACTGGTGTCCTTCTCCCGCCAAAGCAAGAAGATCTAATCTCACCACTTCCAGGATGGATCATCGAATCCCTGAAGCCCGTAAAATACATTGACAAGAAGCACTTCTTCGTTCCCTCAGGATTCTCAGCCATTGAGCTTGTTGCAGGAAGAGAAAGTGCCATTGCTCAAATCATCCGAACAATTCCTCACAAATCTTACGAGCTTAAATTCACCATTGGAGACGCCAAGAACGCTTGCCACGGCTCGATGGTTGTCGAAGCATTTGCTGCGGATAAAACCATAAAAGTTCCTTATAATTCTGTAGGAAAAGGAGGATCCAAGAAAGCAAGTCTCACATTCCAGGCTCTAACTTCCAGGACAAGGATTACTTTCTACAGTTCCAATTATCACACCAAGTTGAATGACTATGGGCATATATGTGGACCTGTTTTGGATGATGTTAGTGTTCTTCCTCTCCGATAGATTTTAATTTGGTTATTAGTTAATTTATAAAAAAAAATCTTTGAGTTGAAGTGTTTTATAAGTTTGTGTGTGCAACGGAGAAAAATGGGGATCTAACCTCCTGGAAAAAAGAGGCCATGTGAGTCTTTATCTTAAATAGTCTTCTATCTTGACGGTGCTGTGTGGCAACACATTAATATTGGTCAATAATTATATATGATAATACATAGAGGAGAATCAATGAAATGTAATGGATTTATTTATTTGTTGGGTTACAATTTTATTCTACAAGGATGATTCCCTTTGTCTCTTTGATAGTGGGAATGAATTGAAAATAGATCTGCTTTGGTTTCTTTATGCAAACCTGCCTCGGGGTTCTTTTTCCGCCCACATTAGAAAGTAGTTTTAAATTAACAACATTGTTTTGGTAAACAAAGTACATTTTGACCAAAAAGGAAAAAAGAGAAAAGAAAAAGAAGTGATTAAAAAAAAAAAACGTAACTACAATTTCTTTAACTAAAGAACGAATAAGTGTTTAAAATAAATGAAAAACTTATGTGGGTTAGCATGTTTGCCACCAATAATTACTTATCAATTGATAGGTCTAAAGAGTTCATTTGATGGGACACTCAAATTTGATGCTAGAGGATTCATGCATTTAAAAATGACAAGCTTTAAAGGCACATCATTTTAACATGTTGAGATGGTATTTCCGCCCTATATAAATTTTTCTCGCAAAAAAATTAATGAAAAATCCTCTCAAATTGTTTCATCATTATGAAAAGCCGTCTGAAAGTGTTTCATCGTTGAAATGAAGTGCGCAAAGTACAATGTCTAGCTATTTGGCGAGACGAGCATGTGAGACTCAATCCTTGAGTGTATTATTGAACAAATGGGTAAAAATTGGGAATGGGTAAAAGTTGGGTAGTGAACACTTGAGAAATTTATGGAAGTAGTCTAATTCTGTCAGCTATTTAGCTTAGTATTAGTATCGGCCTTATTTATTTATCTATTTTCAGAAAAAGATATATTTTGATACTCTTAAATAGCTTGTTCCAAATTTTATGGTCTAGAGTGCTAGACACGAGACGGTTGTCTATTGTACGCGACTAGACCGTTTAATACAATTCTCAGGTTTTCAACATTAAACTTAAAAAAAAAATTAAAAAGAAGTACATGCCGTTGAAAATTAACTCAATTTAAACGAAGTCGAAAGTAAAACTTATACTGCAAAGTAGCAATATCTAAATATATCAATGCATCACAAGATTAATATTTAGAAAGAAAACCATAAATTAAATCACGGAAATGGACAGCATCATTAGGAAAACGCTATTATTAGCTTCCTCCTGCTTAGCAGTTTGCACGACTATTGGAGGCGTCTAAAGATAAAGAATCACATGAAGGCTTTTATCAATAAATGTCATTTTGACATATGGAGACACACACACACATATATATGGCAAGAATGTGATGCGTATATGAAAGGAATTTGATCATTATTGATATGTAGATAGCAAGGATTAAAATCATCTATGCACTTATGTCATTGATCAAGAAGGTCATAAAATATACAATTAACAAGAATCAAAACCATAAAATATACAATTATCAACAATCAAACCATTATTTAATGCAAAAATAAGCAACAAATCTTTTAAGATCCTGTTTGGTATAAAGCACTGTAGTTTTTAAATGACAGCTACAGTCAGAAAAACTGTAGTTATTAAATAAAAAATGATAATATATGATAAATATTACTTTTAAATAATAATTTTGATAAAAATAATAAAATATTACAAGTTTTTGATCATATGAATGTGGGACAAAATTAACTTACCTTTAAATCACAGCAATAAGTGTTTATCAAAGACATTAGAGCTATATCTAAAAAGCTACAACCATCCAACTAGACTACGAACGGGCCTTAGATATAATTTTAAAGTTGAATTCATCATTTCCATGTGTTAGCATATTGTCAAAAGATGATTTTATTGCGCAGCAACCCGTGCGGCACTTGGACACCTTTTAGCACAAAAGTTAGTAAGTAAGAGAAAGTTAGAGAGAAGCGAGCAATGTAGCCAAAGCGAATTTATTACTCGCAAGAGAGGATACAAGAGTGCTTTACAAGTGCTTGAGTTGCTTGTGCTTGGTGTGTGTTGTGTGTGGTGTGGTGTTGAGCAAAATGGCAAGTGTCATGGCCTATTTATAGGGAGGCTAGTCTAGTTCTAGAGTCTTCTGCGCAAGTTGCACAAGTTGCCTAAATATCACTTAAGTTCTAGAATACATATGTGCAGATTTATCCGGATAGTTACAAATTGTAGAGAATTCTAGAATCGGGCCGAGCTTATTCACTCTGGGATGTCAGCTTACTGAGCACACCACGACTTGCTAATTATATGACATGGCCAACTACTAAGCAACACCCTACTGCTAAGCGCACTCCGCTTTTGGGCAGACTTCTATTGAGCATACTCATATGCACCAATTTAGCTTCTGTTGGTGGCAAATTTGAGCGGCCTGTGACAATATACTCTATTTTAAGTTCACATGCATGCACACGTTAGTCTATTGTATATATTGACATAAACATTAATGGCTAAACATACGTCAATTGAAAAAAGAAAAAAATTTATAACACATCTCACTTAAAAAAAAAAATTCTTCTTTATAAACATACCTCACTTTAGAAATTGTGTTTACACAATTTGAGGTGCATTTACAAAAAATTTAAACACAATTTTTTATAAACACACCTCACTTAAAAAAAAAGAATTAATAAAAAATTCACATTATTTTTTATAATTTCAAATAAAGAAGAATTTAAATAATCAGCAAATTAAATTCCCGTTAATTGTTTAAACATAGGGCACAAAATCACATATTTTGGGTAATTTAGTCAATTTATGTGACGAAGGTAAAAGGCAAAATTAAAATTAGGTTAGAACAAGACTAGTGATCAAAATTAGGTTAGAAAAGACTAGTGACTTTAATAAAGTCAGGGATCCACTAAAAGACAAAAAAAATACATACTCCAATGCATTATTTTTTTGTCTTTTAGCGGATTCCTGACTTTAATAAAGTCAGGGATCCCTGACTGGAAAACTACTCTATATATATATATATATATATATATATATATATATATATATATATATATATATAATATCTGTGTGTGCACGCACGTGCATGTGTGTATGTGTGTACATGTGTGATGCCATGATTAAAATGCCCTAATTAAACATAAATTATGTATATGAAATATAAGATTTGCAAATTTAACATAAAATGTGTAAATTAAAATTAATTATAAAATAATACATAAATTTGAAAATAAAATATAAAACTTGTAAAGGGAAGGTAAAGTAAGTAAACTAATAAAAAATTGATAAATTAATGTATTACTAGTAAATAAAATAAAAACTTAGAAATTTAGCATAAAATTAATAAATCAACATTAGGTACAAAATAAAACATATATTTTAGAAATTGAATATAAAATTTATAAATAAAAAGTAAAACAAGTAAATTGATATATTCTTAAGAATTAAAACAGTTATGTAATCCGATGACAAAAAAATTACTCATCATTTTATTATTTCACTTCTACATAATAATTTGTATAAGTGTCACAATCGCCATGATGGGTTAACTGATGCCTGATGCCATCGGTAGCGTTGAGGGCACCAATTCAAGCCCCTTTGAGGCTTTTTTCCCTTTTCATAAAATGTGAAATAAGGGCATATTTATTATCAAATGGAGTGAGTACTTTTCAAAATTTATTTTGAGAATTATTTTTATTTTTAATACAATTTCACATATATCCTTACATATTTTATATAAACCCAAAATTATCTTTAATTTGATTTATTTATCTTCATGCATGCTCTTTAACCCAAGCCTTCATCTTCCTATTTTCCGTTCCATCAAAACTCCTCTAACACTACAAATACCACCGCTGCAAGATCACCACTTAGGTTAGTATTTGTTTCATTTCTTTGTTCTTTGATTTATAAATATTCAAAAAAAAATTTATGGTGAACTTTATCAATATACTTTTTCATGATTTTCAAAGGACCACCTCATTAAACTTTGATTGTACAAAATTGATGTTATTTAATGGTAGAAGTTGTTTATTATTAATAATTGATCTGAAAGAAAAATAATAAAGTAAAAGTACTAATTTTTAAGTTATCAAATGTTATATATACATATAAAAACATTAAATATACATGTTTGCATATTTTTGAAGTAAGTTTCACTTGATATTATATCCATTTTAGTCATTTGTATTCTAACAACAATTTAATTATCAACTTTACCAAACACATATAACTAATTTTAAAACTGACAACACTTTTAGAAATAAAACTTATCAAATACTTAATTGATTCTCTTTACAACTGATTATTTCTACAGCACTGCCAACAATAATTATTTTAAAAACTACAACATCACCAAACTAGCCCTTATAAAATTTGGAATCCCAATAGGCTTTTGAGTGCCTGTTTGGGATTACTTTTGTGAGGTTCAAAAGTAGCTTTGAAAAGTTAAAAACTAATTTTAATATTTGATAAATTTTTTTAAAAAAATTACTTTTAGTTATTTTTTGTGATAAAGCTAAAAATTCAAATTAAAATTAGGTTAAAACAATACTAGTGATCATCAAAGGTCAAGTAACTTATATAAAGAAGAGGATCTAATTGATTAATTTAATTGATTTATTGTTTAAAATTTTTCTTTATTTTAAATTTTGAAAAATAATACGTTTCTAGGAATGGGATGGATTGACAACAAATTGTGAGATGAAAGTATTCCCACCCTTTTCAGTTCAATATTATATGTGCATCCCATGAATCATCTAGTTACCACCATATTCTACTTTTCCAATGATATAAGTAGTAAATTAAGCAAGAGAAGCCAATATTAGATGTGACAAGACCTTAAGGGTCTGGTCAAATAGATTTAAGTAATTTTATTTGACTAGTCATTCAAATTCGAATCATAGGAAAGTAGGGAATTGAAAAAAAAAATGATTTAAACTTTACTGATCTTGACCTTTTGAAAAACTTAAAAATACAAAAAGAAAAAAAAAACCAGATGTGACAAATAGGAAACAAATATTAATGCATAATGCCTCAAATGAAAATAAGAGATTCAGTGAACTAAACTTCTTTAAGCTTTATTAACGAGGAATCAAAACTACCGTACACTTTATATACCTATATTTTCGGCAATAATGTTTGGAATCCTAACATTTGCGTCCCAACTTGAGTCCCAATGATATGTGTCGATTCCGAGTCCAAGGTCGATAAGAAAGATTCCGAGGTTGATAAACTAGAATATCCCAGTCCCATATGATATTTATTGATTTCCTGTTACTCATTTATTGAATGATGGATTTCATAACTAGTAAAATTACTTAATCACTATTTAATAGATGAATGCCACATCAGTTGAGACTCAAATTGAGGCTTATAATGTGGGATACCTAGCATCGCTCTATTTTCGGACCACCAACTGTCAAGTTTGTGGAAACGTAGATAGATATTAGCTAACGCTGTCAGATTACGGACTCATTATTCTCTATCTCTCTTTTATATGTGTGTGTGTGTGTGTCTATATATATAGTGTAGTTTTTTTATATGAGATTTTAAGTGCGGGAAAAGTCCAGGAAAACTTCAAAATCATGAGATTTAAAAAGCTTAAAACTTAAAGTGCATAAACCACACAGTTTATGTGTTTTTCCAGACTTTCTCACACTTTAAACTTCTGGATTCGAATATTTCTATCTATATATATGTGTGTGTGTGTTATGTATTTCTATATTTCTTTCCAAGGATGGCGAACGTAGAGCACCAGCAACGAGTAGCAATGCTCAAGTACTTGAATTTGTCTCCTCCAGGTTATAGATTTTGCCCTGAGGATAAAGAGCTTGTTCTTGATTACTTGAGGAACAAAGTGATGAACAAACCTTTGCCACCCAACCGGATTATGGATATCAATCTCCATAACCATGGCCCTCAGGATTAATTTATCAGGTTAACGCTTCTTTATTATGAAGTTAATTTGTCTTTTTTTTTTTCCCGAATGCCCTGATCAGGAGAGAATCTAGTATTATAACTGTTTTACGTGGCATTATTTGTTCAAGAGTTTAAGATGTTAAAACCCTAACTGGTTAACTAAAGCCCTAACTGGTTAACTACTTCATGATTGATATTTGTGTATGAACAACTATATACAGAGAAAAAATACGCATAGAACAAGAGGAGAAAACATTGTACTTCTTCACTCCAAGGGATGGAAAGTACCCCTAGGGAAATCGTCCGAACTGAGCTGCCTATTAAATAAACAATGTGATGAAGCATTTGCTGAATATAATTTTAACATATTTTTGGATGCTTTGTAACAACAAACTAAACATATGAAATTCAAATAGAATCTATGTTGATATTATAATGAATAGGTCTTGCTGAGACAACAAAATGTATCCGGAAAACCTTAAACCTTACCATGGAAATCTATAGTTACTCGGAGAAAAAAAAAAAAAAGCAGAAGCAGCAGCAGCAGCATATTCCTATTTTAAACTATTCTCAAATACTGCAGTTTTCACGTAGTGCATACTAATCTTCAATAGCATGGGCGTGTGGTGAAGCCAAAAGATTATGAGGTAATGATTCAAGTTTCTTCAGGTTGGAACTAGCGAGATGTGAGATGGTCCCCATGAAAAAAAAATGTAGATATCCTTCCTCCTCCAAATAAGACACTACTTGTCCTGCCATAGCATTGGGAATGGGGCAAACTCCATCTTTCTGCTTTATTTCTGTCTGGACAAAAGGAAAAAAAAAACTGTCTAGTTCAAATGCAGCAACACATCGAACATGAGCTAACATGGCAGATGTGACATTGATGGTTCACAGAGAGAGAGAGAGAGAAAATGATTTATTAAAGAAAACGTGGATTTTGGAAGGCCTCCGGAGTTGATAATATCATGGGACGGAAGGAAAATCCGATTGGATATAGAAAGTCATTGGTCTATTATCAAGGATACCTTAAAAAATCGAAAAAGACTAATTGGATAATGCATGAATATAGAATTGACCAAAAGAGCCCTTCTCGTTCAAGCACTGCTGCTCCTCGTGACATGAAGTACGTAAATAATTACACCCTTAATTCTCATAAGCTTTTGTATTTATTAAGTTATCAATTCTATTAATCATTAGTGTATGTGGATGCAGTTGGATGATTGGGTGCTATGCAAGGTCTATTTGAAGGAAAAGAAATCAGATAAAGACAACAGAGAAGCCACAAGCATCGACACTGATGCCACTAACACTAACACTAGTATTTCTTCAGCCTCCTTCATTGCTAATGCAAAGCAACTACGACAACAACAACAACGTGCCTTATGTTCATGGTTCTGCAGGTTCTGCAGCTCCTCCATTACTGCAAGGCAACAATAATGTGGCTAACACTAATCATGGTGCGAGTAGCTCTGTTCCTCCGCTGCAAAGCAATAACAACAATGTGGCTAAGATTAATCTTGGTGCCACTAGCTCTGCTCCTCCATTGCCAAGCAATAACAATGTGACTAACATTAATCTTGGTGCTACTAGCTCTGAGGCGCCTCCAATGGAAACGATTAATTACAGCAACATCATGCTCGATCAACAGTTCTTCATGGCTATGATTACACATCATCTCTTTATGAGGAAGACTGGAATAACTGTCTTGTTGATCTTCCGGAGATAGAGTTTTCTTCTTCAAATTTCGATGATGTTAAGGGTCGTCCCTAGAGGTTGGCTAGCTAATTTAGCACTTTCATTTTTTTTTTCTTCAGAATAAAAATTATCATCAGCTCATCATTACCTCTATGGTACCGTGTCAGCCGAATGATGTTATGATATGTATGTATTTAGTTTGAAGAACCAACATGTAATTAGTGGTTATTAAAAAATTTAACTACACATGTCATACATGCATTAATTAGTTCTATTGCCTTTGTTGTATTATAGAATTCCTCCCATTAGCATACATGTTATTTTAGTCTGAATTATTAGGATATATTTTTGTTACTTACTACATATATTTTCGTCAATTTCATTATCTTCAAATTTACAAGTTCGTGGTTCAAATTATTATTACTATTATGTAGTTTTTGTATTTTTCTTTTCAAATTATTGACATTATAATGATGCTAGGCATGAAAAGTTTCGATACAAAATTTATATCCAAAATGATATTCACACAAATTAATAACTACCACCACCACGTACACTTGATTTATAATATCATTTATATGATTACTACAAGTGCCACGTTATTTAGGATAAAGACTTTGTCTCTAAACTTATTCTAATTTGCAAGAATAGCATTAGTCACATTACTCATTGGTGCACATTTGAGATATGGCGCCAAGGGAAGGCCTTCAATTCATTTATTGTCAAGGAAGTCTGTTGAAAGAGCTAATTTTCACATTTCTTTTTCCATTGGGAGTATAACATTATATTCTAGCTGTTTGATTTTCGATATCAAACTAATCAAAGGGTTAAAAGAGGAACCAGGAACAGAGAGACCAGCAAAGCAAAACTGATATCTTTTCATTGAGAGATATGATTAATTATTATAAAGGTATTTATGTCATTAAGTGGGATATAAATATATATACATATAAAATAATTTTCTAGTGAGAATGTCTTCATTTTGATAGAGTTAGGATGCTACTAACAGATAAAATAATATTGTCTACAATGTATTAAAATCTATATTTTTTGTATTATATATATATATATATATATAGACATGCAGCTCGAGTTAAAAATGCGCTACTTTTGTGATAAGACTAAAGTTGGGGCAGACTATCCTTTCGGTTTTGGAAGAACAAATATAAATGGGCCTGGGCATATCCAACGTTCACTGCTGGTCTATGCAATCAATAGCACAAAGGGTGCTTTGAAAACAATAATCACTGGCAAATGAGCCCAGCCAGGCATTTTATGAGCGCAGATTTTGTAAATAAAATTTAAATATTTCTATAATTTTTAAAAGGAAAAGAATAAATTCTGAAGGTCTTTTTTTTTTTTTACGAGCATAAATTCCCTCTTTAGATTAAATCTGAATGTCTTTAGATTAAATCTTAAAATTTTTAGCAGGAAAAGAGTGCATTTAGAATTAATGATGTGTGTATTTAGGGAAAGAAATTAAAAAATTAAGATTACTGACTCGGCCCAGCCTGGTGTAGGCCCAAACATATAAGCCCGCCCATACTTTTTGACAATCCCTAATACTCACATTTGAAAGGGTCATTTTCGTCTACAAATATTACGCTGATGAGCGGCCGAAAAATTCTAGCATTACATTTAACTGACATTTTTCTGGTGGGAAGCTGCTCCACTGATAATGAACCTGCTTTGCGTCTACGCTCGCTCGAGTTTCGATAACAATAGAAAGTGAAGGGTTTATGCTTGATAAATAAGTTGTGATCTAAGAAAAGAAACAATGATATTTCAATATTTTTCATCAAACATCTAATTTGAAATTATTTATGAACAGTTTCACGTTGGACACGAGATATCATATCATATGAAACAGGTGATTTTGTGGAAACAGAAAAAATAGAAATCTTTTAAAAGGAAAAAAAAAAAGTTATAAGAGAAGAAAATACAAAGGCTAGAGAGAAAGGCCCCTTGATGCCACTAACAGGTGAGACAATCCATGATACAAGCCTCATGATGCATGTCTAGTAAAGAGATAACCCAATCACAATCAATACAGATTCTACAGTCAAAATTCCCTCTTTTTTCCCTTTTTTTTTTTACAATTTTTCAAATTAGCTTCTTTCAGTCATTTTCCTCTTTTTTTTTTTTTTTTGGGGGTGGTTACAAGGATGACAATCACCAAAAGTGGCTCCCCCCACAGCCCACAACCATCACCCATCCACATGCCATTGGTTGTGTGTGGGAGAGTGGAGTCATGTCTTTGGAAAGTTAAAATAAAGTTAAAGGAAACTCTCAATGTGGGTTTTGGATCTATTTTAGTACAATTACAGGATTTTGTTGGTGCAACCATGGTCCCATTTTACTTATTATTGTCAAAGACAAAGAGGCCCCCTTTTAATTAGTTTCATTCTGATTCATCCCAAATCTCTCATATAATTACATACATTGTTGAAATTTATACAAATTCATTCATTTAATATTAGTCATGATATAGTTCATACTATTTTCTCCTAAGAAAAAAAAGCAGCATATTAATCAAGATATCCTCAACCTAATTAATTTATTAATCGCAATGGTTGGTGGGTATCGGCAATAGTACTTAACTTTAGTTAGTAGCTTAGTTGTTTATTGTTGCTGCATAGTTGGAGGGATTGGCTTTACAAACAGGCAATTCCCTTTGAGCCTCTTCTGCGCAGTCAATGTTGAAAATGATACTAATGATGCTATCATCACTTGCATTCATTTCTCCTTTATCAACTTTCACTGTTACTTTAGGCGGCAATGGCATGGCATCCTAACCTAATCAATGCATTATTAAGGAATGAATATTTTCTCTAATCTATATTAAAATCAAGCCAAACCAATAAAAACACATTAGATTCGAGCTTCGCTTTACTATACGGGTCAGGATTCTCATGTTATCTGATATTTTATTTAAATAAATATAATCGTGTAATTAGTAATTGATAAACAAAAATTAAAAAAATTAAGATAATCCTCTTAACACATAGAGAAAAATGCATGAGCTGTATGTATGAAAGTATCTTGTAAAATTCAGATATGATCAGATCAAGAAAAAATTATTACTCATATACTTATAACTCTCACACCCATGAACATACTAAAGATTTTTCTAATTAGTGTTTCTTAAAAAGAATCTACTCCCTCAAGGTGTTCTTTTTAAAAAAAAAAAAATTCAATCTTAAAATAATATAAAATAAATAAATAAAATTCAAAGATACTTATCTTTTATAATTAAAAATAGAAGACAAACTGGTCAGTCTAACGTAAAAGCGAGGTTATTTTTATTTAAAATTTTGACAAAAATTTTGTAAGGCGGTTGCCAAATAAAAAAATTTTCTTTTCTGAAGATATTGTTAAATTCACACACAACCCAAAAATCTTTATCATATTCGAATCCTTCAGTGTTTCGAATTGATGCCACATTTTAACGGAATGCAACATGATTGTACTCCACCTATCCATCAAAATCCTTGAATTCCTGCATAATTTCTGCCTCATCAGTGTATTTTTTTACTCTAATTTAATTAGTAAGATTTAAATTGGTTATTACATAAAGATTAAAGCTAGTGCAAAGTGGCAAAGTAAAATTGTAAAGTCAATTACAATCATTATTTCCATATTTGAAAATTGAGCTCCTTTTTTTCTTTTTAATTTTAGATTGATCAATATATCAAGTATTGTTGTATGCAAAGCATTCATTCTAGTCATAAGTGAAAGGTGCTATGCATTCAATCATTCATAATGTTGTCTTTGCTCTTTTTTAACTAAAAGTCTTTATAGATGCAATATTTTTCAAAATGGAATGTGAATATTATAAAAATTCTATATATTTAATATTAATATAATTTTTATCTTTTTATAAAATATATTCTTCAAGAATATGGTGGTGGTCAGTTGACTGTCACACAGACATATCTAGACCCTACTTGTCTGTGAGATGCCACAGGCCTTAACCATTTTGAGGGTCCTACAGACCATATGAAATAATTCAATTTTGGTTCCCTTTTAATTGCTTTTTTTCCCTTTTTTTTTTTTTTAAGCAAAGGAAAGGACTTCAAGATGTGAAGACTGGGAGACATGAGTTCTTCAATAATTCACTAAGTAACAAATTAAGTCACATTGAAGGAAATTCTTGTTTCAATTATTGGGTTATATTTGCTCATGGTGATGAGAATTTTTTCAATTTTTATGATCTTATGGAAAATGCATGCTAGAGATGATTTTTTTCTTTTCTTTTCTTTTCTTTTTTTTTTTTGTAGAAGTAATCAGAATAGAAGTTGTTCAAATTATAGTGAAGAAAAAGAAAAGCAATTCTATGAATGGGACAACATTTGTAAGAAAATTCAAGGAGAAGGATAAAAATTTATTCGAAATTATAATAAGGATGTTCTAAAGTTTTAATAATTCAATGTAATGAATTTTGTTCTAGAAATGGACATTTCTTTCCTTTAAAAATAGGATGAACATCCTTAGTTGGAATTATTAAAAAACTTTAAAAGATGTTGATGAATTTTTAGCCCATAATTATGGAAAAAGTATTGGATACTCATGCTGAATTGCACTTTTTTCTATTGAATTCTTATGGTGTCTATCTTCTAAGTATGGAGGTAGATCCAACTTATTTTTAGTCTAAATATTTTGAATTACACCATCACATTCTTATTTATAACATAATTAATTGTAAATATTGTAAGTTAATATTTGAAAAGAAGATTGAGAGAGATGCACGTAAATGCATAAATGAAATCCTCCTAACAATGATACACAACAAATTGAAAGGCATTCTCCTAATTTATTAGATTGTATTATTGTTGTTATTATTATTATTGAGGTCCTTTTTTGACTTGATGAGAGCTAGAAAACTTGATAATCCATTTAAAGTTAAAGAAAGATACCATACAAGAACATTACTATATATAATCTTAAATTAATTAATAATGGAAAGAGCAAAAGAGAAAGAACAATTAAAGGACAAAGTGTGCATTCCAAGAGAGCTTTGAAAATTAGGACACGGAGCCAAACAATTAGCACTTCTAGGGCGACAAGATTCTGCTACAGATATTAAAACAACCTTAATTAATATATACATCGAGGTATAAACAGGACTCTGCCGCTCAATATTGTATTTGTAGCTCTCTCCTGTTTCTCCATTGTATATATTTTGGAGTGTCCTGTCATTTTGGGTATTGTTTTTACTATAGCTTTTCTGCCTCCCTATGATTTAAGTACTGTCTTTTCCCAATATGTGCTTTGATAATTTAAGCCCTGTGCCCCAAGATAAATGACCAGTGTTGTATTGTGGTTGTGAGATGAGGACTTCAAATTTCTGAAGATGTGTTGGAAACCACTATATTTGATTGTTAAGTTTAGACTAACAAGTTGAATGAGCCCAACTCAAATGCATGGGGTCTAAATTTCTAAGCTTAAATGATCTATATTTTAACTTTTTGTTTAATCTTTTGTATTGAGAGAAATACCTCAATTTTTTCATAAAGGGATTCTAATATCTGATTCTCATTTAAAGTGAGAAAGCGAAAACCACCAAATTAATAGGTAGTTACACTTAAACACAATATAAAGTTGGTAAAAAAATACTTCTCAATTTTTTCAAATATAAAATTTTGGCAATTGAGTGACTGTTATATAACATTATCTGGGTGTCAATTTACATGTATTGAAGCAGTTCTTGGAGAATAATAATATGATATAGATTATGATTTTTTTTTTTTTGGTTATAGATAATAATTATGTCATTTTTTTTAACTTATTTCAACAATTTGACACAGAGTAGATAAAACGCTTGCATTGCAAGATTAAGCTGAGCTGTCTATTGTGGGTTAGTTGAGGGTCAAGTTGTTCATCATTGACATATTTTATGTTACAAAGCTGATGCTTAATTTTATAAATATGATTTTTTCTTTGAATTATACTTACACACACATATGTATCGTTATGACACAAAAATAGAATTGTACGTTTTGCATAACATCATAAAACAATAATAAGGATATATGGCGGCTATCACCTTGTACATAAAGCTAACATAAATCTCTTTATACGACACAATGACAAGTTAATTAAGTAACCTACAAAATATCGACAGATTAAGACCAACAAATAGTTATTTGTCCGAAAATTAGAGATAAAACCAGGATGTATCTAATCATCTTGCTTTATTTTTTTTATTTAGTTATTTATTTATTTATTTTGGAGCAAGACCTTTTTTAATTTTCTTGCACAAGGACCTTTTCTCTGAATGTGACAGCCCGGACAAAAAAAAGAGAAGAAGCATATCCCAGAAATTCTGCAGTTTAATTAGCAAGCTGGTTTGGTCTTATCTAGCAAGTTTATAATATTTGTATCAGCTATTAACAGAAAAATTGATTCATATAAGAATGGACGGTTATCAACTTATCATTATATCATAAAAATAGATCCAAAAATTTAAAGAAAGAACTATATTTTTATTGCAAAATAATACATCATATATAATAACATATAAAGATAATTTTATTGCAAAATAATACATCATATACAATAACATATGCCCATGTACCCCACAGAGAAGGAATCCTAGGTTTATGTACATACCCTTGGTAACTGCATCTGTGAGAATAAATTGTTTTGTTTCTGAATCAAGTTTTTGTGAGGGAAAGATTGAAGATGGTCCCCGATAATGGATTGCTATGAATGTAATAGGTTGTGGACATTATTTCTTGGGGGATTGGGTTAAAAAAATTAGGAAAATTGTCGGTATCTCCCTTTCTAAAATTAATATATACTATTTATTCTATTATTATTATTATCATAATAGACAATAATTCTTTTGCCGTATAGTTTTATAATATTATCAGTTATTTTCAAATACATTTTTGTTTATATTTATTATAAATTAAATAAATCATATCAATGGAAATTCAAATAAAAAAATTTAAGTACTAATAATAAGAAAATATATGTTTCCGTGTGAATAAAAAATAATAATAGTAATATTTTGTATACTTTTTATTATTTTTAAATATTTTTCGTATAATAAATATATATTTTATATTTCTAAGATAAATTATCAATATAAATTGACAAGCAAATGACTTATTTATCATTTTTTCTTTAAAATTTTTAGTGTTAGGAGAGTTTTTAGATATTATGAAAATAGTAAGAGAGTAACTGACTAAGTGATGTATAAGAATTTTAGTAGGAAGAATTTTGCAATCTCTAAAAAAAAAAAGTTTATATTTTGTACACCTCGTTCATCTTTTGAAAAAAAATAACTGTAGGGGAAAAAAAGGTGGAAACTATGCTCTTAATCACAAAATGTTTTAGTAGTAAAATTTCTTTCCGGGACTGTCTATAAAATTATGATTAAGCCAAAAAATACATTAAATACTATGTGTTTCTTATATTTAGATTCTTTTAGAATTCTTTTAATATTTAGAGTAGTAAAATTTGCTCTGTTCAATAAATACTATGTGCACAGGATACGGTGCAAATATGATTAATTTTAAGGATTTAATTATGATATCTTTAAGATTATATATCTCACAATCTGGACATGGTTGTATAATTAAAAACTGAATAATACCTGATTATCTAACTAGGGCAAAACCGTGGGGGTTATGGTAATGTAGTAACAGCTCAGTGAACTCACAACATGCCTTAAAATAATGTTGAGCTATTTGGACTCAATTAATTCCTCATGCCATGATTTTTTTTTTCTCCCTTTTCTCTCCTCATCCTCTAATTATGCCCATTATTATGGTACCAAAAAATTGTGGGGACTGTCCTTGAATGCTATTTTATTTTTATTTTTGTGTGAATACTTTTAAAAGCATATTAATGTTCTTGGGAGTACCATTTTTTATATACATCATAAATACTTTGCAGTCTCATTAGAGAGAGAGAGAGAGAGAGAGTTCGATGCAGTGAGTGTGTGTGCAGTGTGCTGCGCTTTACTTCACTTCATTCACTCATCACTGCACATTTCTCGTGAACAGCCTTTACAAAACCAGAATTCTCCCTCGTTCTTTTTCAGACCCACCAATCAACAACATCTGTGTTACACCAACTCAACATCACAGATACATCCATAGACAACAAGTACTATTTGTACTGTTTTTATTTTCTTTTGCATTTTCCCTTTTCTTTAGCTTCTCTTTCTTTTGCTCTCTGTCACTCTCATTCATTCATTCAGTCACCCAACTCAAGTCCTGCCTTTGCGAGTCATTTTTCTTGTTGTTGTTGTTGTGTCTCATTAAAAAGATGGCTGATTTGTCTACATGCAAATATGCAACCACCCATGTTCTGTAATGCACTCCTTTTCGTGGGTTCTTTTGTTTGTTTTTTCTTGTTTCTTTGCTTCTCATTTCTCTTGCTTTGATGTGGGTCTCTCTGTCTTCTGATCAAAATCTTTAATGGGGTTGCAATCAAGGGATTCGTTTAAAATCTGAAATGTGTTTTGTGACCAAACTTGAGTAATTTGGTATGAACTTTTGATTCTTTGATCAAATAAACAAAATTAAAGGGTCGTTATGGCCCTTTGAGCTCTCTGCCTTGAAGTAGTATAAACATCCCAGTGGCAAAAAGACATTCAATAATGGCATTTTTATGCTTCTTGTCTATTTTACTACTTGAGGCTTTATCAAAATCTCAGCTTGTGGTTGCTCAGTTAAATGATGAAGCTACATTGCTGGCAATCAACAAGGAGCTTATTATACCTGGTTGGGGTGTCAACGGCACAAACTTCTGCAACTGGAAGGGCATTGATTGTGACTTGAACCAAGCTTTTGTGGTGAAGCTTGATCTTTCCAGTCTTCAGCTTCGAGGTAACATCACTTTAGTCTCTGAGCTTAAAGCATTGAAGCGGCTTGATCTTTCTAGTAATGCCTTTTCTGGTACAATACCATCTGCTTTTGGGAACTTGTCTGAGCTTGAGTTTCTTGATTTGTCATTGAATAAGTTTGGAGGTGTCATCCCTAGAGAATTGGGTAGTCTCAAAAAGCTTAGATTTTTTAATATCTCCAATAATGTGCTAATGGGAGATATACCTGATGAGCTTAAGAGTCTAGAAAAGTTGGAGGATTTTCAAGTTTCTAGCAATAGGCTGAATGGTTCTATTCCTTTTTGGGTGGGCAATTTGACCAATTTGAGAGTGTTTACTGCCTATGAAAATCAACTGCGTGGCGAAATTCCGGATAATCTAGGTTCTGTTGCTGAACTTGAATTGCTGAACCTTCATTCGAACCAGCTCGAAGGGCCAATTCCGAAGAGCATTTTTGCTTCAGGGAAGCTTGAAGTTTTGGTGCTCACTCAGAACAGACTTACTGGTGACATTCCTGAATTAGTTGGTCATTGCAAAGGCCTTTCCAATATACGGATTGGGAACAATGATCTTGTCGGAGTTATTCCCAGGGCTATTGGAAATGTTAGTGGCCTTACATACTTTGAAGCAGACAATAACCATCTCTCAGGTGAGATTGTGCCGGAGTTTTCTCAGTGTTCCAATCTCACTCTCCTAAATCTAGCTTCAAACGGGTTTACTGGTGTAATTCCTCCAGAACTTGGACAACTAATAAACCTGCAAGAGCTGATTCTTTATGAAAACAGCTTGTTTGGTGAGATTCCAAAATCCATTCTTGCATGCGAGAATCTGAACAAGCTTGATCTAAGTAATAACAGATTCAATGGAACTATACCAAATGCAATCTGTGACATGTCGAGATTGCAATACTTGCTATTGGGTCAGAATTCATTAAAAGGGGAGATACCTCATGAGATTGGTAATTGTATGAAACTGCTTCAGTTGCATATTGGTAGTAATTATTTGACAGGAAGTATCCCTCCTGAGATTGGTCATATCAGGAATCTGCAGATAGCCTTAAATTTGAGCTTCAATCACCTACATGGATCACTGCCTCCTGAATTGGGGAAGCTCGACAAGTTGGTTTCTTTCGATGTCTCTAATAATCAGCTATCAGGTACTATTCCACCTGCATTAAAAGGGATGTTGAGCTTGATAGAAGTTAATTTCTCAAATAATCTGCTTACCGGGCCTGTTCCAAGCTTTGTGCCATTCCAAAAGAGCCCAAATTCGAGCTTTTTTGGTAACAAAGGGCTTTGTGGAGAGCCATTGAGCTTTCCATGTGGAAACGCCAATGGTCCTGAAAGTAAAAATTACCACCACAGAGTTTCATACAGGATCATTCTAGCTGTTGTTGGTTCTGGTTTGGCAGTATTTATTTCTGTGACAGTTGTTGTTCTGCTCTTTATGATGAGGGAGAGACAAGAGAAAGCATCCAAAAGCACTGATGTTACTGATGATGGAGCCAGTAGCCAACCATCGATAATAGCAGGGAATGTCTTGGTTGAGAATCTTAGACAGGCAATTGATCTTGATGCTGTTGTCAAAGCAACAATGAAGGATTCAAATATGATCTACTGTGGAACTTTTAGTACGGTTTATAAGGCTGTTATGCCTTCAGGGTTGATTCTCTCTGTGAAGAGACTGAAATCCATGGACAGAACTATAATTCATCACCAGAATAAGATGATTAGGGAGCTTGAAAAGCTAAGCAAGCTCTGTCATGATAATTTAGTGCGGCCAATTGGATTTGTAATTTATGAAGATGTTGCTCTTCTACTGCACAATTACTTGCCTAATGGGACACTTGCACAACTTCTTCACGAGTCTACAAAGCAACCTGATTATCGACCTGACTGGCCTACAAGACTATCCATTGCCATTGGAGTTGCAGAAGGGCTAGCATTCCTCCATCATGTGGCAATTATCCACCTCGATATTTCCTCAGGTAACGTACTTTTGGATGCCGACTTCAAGCCTTTGCTTGGGGAGATTGAAATATCAAAGCTCTTAGATCCTTCAAAAGGTACCGCAAGTATCAGTGCTGTTGCTGGCTCCTTTGGCTATATACCCCCAGGTAAGTTATAATATATTGTTCACTCTTCCTCTGTCGCTTGCTCTGGCTCATGGTTTTCATGTTTATTTTTGCTTTCTTTACAGAATATGCATATACAATGCAAGTTACAGCACCAGGAAATGTATATAGCTATGGGGTTGTCTTACTAGAGATCTTAACAACGAGACTACCTGTTGAGGAGGACTTCGGTGAAGGGGTAGATTTGGTGAAGTGGGTTCATGGTGCTCCTGCAAGAGGAGAAACCCCAGAGCAGATACTGGATGCAAAACTTAGCACGGTTTCTTTTGGCTGGAGGAAAGAAATGCTCACAGCTCTAAAGGTAGCCTTACTCTGCACCGACAGCACTCCAGCCAAACGGCCAAAAATGAAAAAGGTAGTCGAAATGCTCCAAGAAATAAAGCAAAACTGATGGACACTCTCATCTAAATATTCCGAATCATGAACCCACCACCACCAGATGAAGCATTGATAATAGGAATCCCTTATAGAAGGATGTGGAGGTTTGGACTTAAAAATCCAACTACTGTCTTCTATGGAGAGCTTGGCAGTCCATATATGTTGGTTCCGGCTGGTAAGCATTCTTCATCATCTGTCTGCTCCTTTTGTGCTGAAAGGGTAATGAGAAACGGAAGCTTGTAAACTACTTAAGTTATAATCAGTATAGGTGGTTGGTTATTGTGATGAGGGTGCTTGACTTAGAAAGCATTACTCGGAGTTAATATTGCATACTAGGCAAAAGAAGAATTGTAATTTTGAAGTTACTGGTTTTGAAATTTGTGGTAGAAATGCATATCAACCATCATATTACACATTATCTTTAAATGAAGTTATGCTCTTACGGTTCAAAAACATGTTTGGTTCTCCATTCGGAAATTGAGTTTTCAATCTTGAAAGTTTGCACATTCAAAAGTTACAAAACAGAGTGCTTCATGGATAATTATAGCTTTCAGCAGCATCATAAGTTCAGAAATGCATATCAACAATCAAATTACACATTATCTTTAAATGAAATTATGCTCTTACAGTTCAAAAACATGTTTATTTCTCCATTTCGAAATTGAATTTTCAATCTTGAAAGTTTGTGCATTCAAAAGTTACAAAACAGAGCGCTTCATGGATAATTATAGCTTTCAGCGGCACCATGAGTTCTTAAATTTTGAATGTGCTTGTCATTGCGCCAGTTATCCTAGAATTTAATGTGGGCAAGGTTGATGGATTGGTTTAAAGTTTAACAAATTTATTATTGCAATCCAGCGGAAAAGAAAAAAATAGTTTTCATATGATGGAGTTGTGGACCATTTTATCTGATCCCACAGCTTCTAATGCTAGGTAAGCTGACATATTCTATTTATGTGCATGTTTGTAGTGTAATGCTCCTTAATTGGCATTAAAAACATGCACATGAATAAAGCAGTGGGCGATTACCGCCCATTTGGCTTATGGCTTAGCTGCTGAACTGATTTACCTAACACCCATCAGCAGCGGTGGCTTTTATCCATGGCAGTTGCACAGCTGTAGGTTCTAATACTAAGTAGACCGTGTCGTCCATAGCTTGGAAGTCAAGTCGTCAAATTTTCGGTCGAATTTGTCTTAAGACTTAAGTTGCATTCCGTCAAAATACTTATAAAGTACTCTATGCAATATCTTCTGTTTTTTGGATAAGACATTTCTATCATAGAAAAATCTCATAATTAGGCACCACTCTGGAATTGATAAGCGTATCAAATGGTCACTAATTTGAAACCACAGCTGATCTTTGTTACATTTTTCATGGGCTACTTGCCAAAGTAATAAGTTGTGCATGATTATGCCATTGAATGGAAATTTGTCTAATTCCATGAAATGCCCAAATATGTCTTTCTTGAATGGTTGGAACTACTATTTTGTTAACTTTTCCTAGATTGTTTGTATAACTTTATCTAATTTAAATGTATATGTTATATGCATGGGGAAATGATCAGCATAAGGTAACTTCATCATGCTCGATGCTTTCCTTGGTTCGAATGGATTATGGTTTGCTATTTTGGTCTTTCCATGTGTCTATTACAAATCACACAATAAATTGTTGTAATACATTTATAAAAGTTAAGAAAATTAAAAAAAAAAAAGAAAAGAAAAGATAAGAAAAAGTATTATCTTAATGTATGACAGGGTGTCTATCGCACTGTGTCTCTTGGTACGACAGAGTACCAGTCACCCCAAATTACAATTTGCTTAGTTTGACAAGCATCTTGTCATACCAAATGATAGTTTGCTTCCAAGCAGCTTTTTGAGCGATAGACATTGTTCTGTTTGGTGGGATAGCCTGCACACCAAAATTGAAATGCCCGTTTCTTCCAATACCTCCCCAACTTTAAGAATTTCTTCCAATACCTCCCCAACTTTAAGAGTATGATAATGGTGTTAAATTGATAAATTATATTACTTACATTTTCTAGTCCTTTAAAATGTATGATTATATTGCTAATTGTCATAATTCATTGACAAGCTAAGGAATACACCACAAGATTTGATCTAAGCAACTAAATGTACAAAAATTAAGCACAAACAATATTTAAGAGCCATTTCATCAAGAACCTAATGTGCAATAGTTGTAACTCATCATTTTAACCAATTTTCATTTCATTGCTATCCTCTAACAACTTATAATCATCTATAATTCCATTCAAAATCATTCAACTCATTAAAAAATGATGAAGTTAACTCACCTAGGTTTGGCCTCTTTTCGGTTTGTTGAATTTGTTGACACCTTTAGCATTGCCCTAGTTATTGTCGATGTTATGTTCGTCGTCTTTCATCATTGTGACTATTGCCATTGATGATGAGAGAAAGAATATTGATTTTGGTTTGGTAAAGGAGAATTTCAATCGTGCAAATGAGGGGGTTATTTGGTCTGAAAAATCTAAGTTTGGCTAATTATAATAGGAAAAGTTTAGTGGGGTTAAATTTAAAAATCCTAAAATTTTAGGGTTACTTGTATAAATTTTCTAGAATTTTTGATCAAGTATATAAGCCGATTTTATCGAATGAAAATGAGAAAAAAAAGAGTGCAAATATATAGTAACCAGTGCTATTTAAAGAGAAGAATTAAACAAAAGAAAGATATAATTAACTATAACCAGTGGCGGACCTAGACAATTAAGTTAGGGGGGCTTGGTTAAAAAAATTTATTTAATTTAGATTTTTTAAATGTTCACTTGAACATATTTTAAGTCTTATAAACTTAAGTTTTATTATTTTCTTTTAAATTTTAAATAATAATTATAATAAATTATTTATTTTACATACGTGAAAGTATCATTTTTCTAAGTAATTTTAATAAAATATTAAAAAAACCAAAATAATGTAGTTATAGAAATTTGAACCAAGACTCTAAAACCATCAAATAACACTTCTACCACTAAACTACAAGTCTTTTATAGTATAAAAAATGTATCTAAATTCTTGTTATTTAACTCATTTGGTACATTTTAAAAGAAAAATTAATGGCACAGAAAGGGCTGCAACCCCTCATGGGCCTTAGTTGGGTCCGCCCATGACTATAACACCATATAGACTAGGAGGAAAAATATTAAATAATCAATTAACACTTTTCAAATATACGTATTATAGTTCACAAGGCGGATCTTTTAAGGGACTAGCATGGCCACGGCCCTTGTAAGAAGAAAAAAAAAATTTCATACTCAATATTTTATATTAAAATAAATTAATACCACTAAAGAAACCCATCTTGTAATTTTGTATATTGTCATTTAGTCATATAAGTAAAAAGAGGAAGAAGACCTAAATAGAAATTTATCGTTAATAAAGAAATACTACATTGAAATCTTCTTAGCCAAAGTTTAAATGAAGAAGATCAATTTTCTTATCTATGGGTAATACTTGATTGGCTAACGAATTAGCAGAACTTCTCAGTTGAAGGTAAATCTTGATCTTGAGCATTGATTTTCTTAGTATTAGTTTATGATTATTTTGATTCTAGAATAATGGAAATCTAGTAATAGCTAGCCAAATTAGAAATTAAAAAAAAAAGGAATCTCCTCTTCACTTACTAGAAATAAAAAAATAGTTGAATCTCAACTTATTTTTATAAATAATAATTCTTTTACATTGCATTGTTAGTGGTCCCGTAAGCTTTATATATAAAAATAATATTTTCTTTATATACAAAAATAATTTTTCTCCTCATGTTATCGCTGAGCTACAAAAGACTCTAATAGTGTGTTACTAAACTAGAATCGGAATGAACTGGAATCGAAAATGATAAGAATGAGAATGTGTTAGAATGAGAATAGAGAATAGAAATTAGAATAAGTTGTTTACTTGAATTGTAAGAATCAGAATCGAAAAGAACTTGATTGCCATTAATGTGTTTACTTTGTCTTGAAATCAGAATCGAAACGAGTTAGATTGCAACAAATTATTAAAAGGTACTTAATAAACTATTGTTGTAATTATTATTTTATATTTTAATTATTGTGATTATTTAATAAAAAACTATTATTATTATTAATTATTGTTAATAATATATTAATTAATTATTATTTTAATAATAATAATAATAATAATAATAATAATAATAATAATTCAAAATATATTAATAGTTAGAATAATTATTATAATTTTATATTAATTAATTTAATAATTTTTTAACTGAGGAGATATTTTTTATTTTGTGGGGGTGCGAAAACAGTCAATCTTGGGAATGAGAGATTCCCAACTATGGTCTTGGAAATCAATCTTCCATTTTCCATTCTGAAGTTCAGGTAGGCCCCATTATTTCTATTATGATTCATGCCTTCATTTTACGAAGCAAATGCCGTCAATGATTTCGATTCCAGATTCTAATTTCCTAATCCAGAAAGTAAACGCATCATAAATACATTTTTTAAGAGAAAAGATGCATAAAACTATTTAACTTCTTTGACTTTGAGTCCAACTAATACTAAACATTTAACCTTTGACCAAGAGCAACATCCCTTTAAATCTTCAAGAATTAAATCAAGAAAAGATAATAATCTAAACTCTTTACAACGTGATCCAATATGTAAATATGGGATTATCGAGTGAATGATCATAATGAAATACATTGACCTTTTTTGCATAAATTCTTTGAATCTTATAGTTAAAATTGGCTTGTTCCACCCTGATAGTTCACATGTTCTTTCTTCCTTAAATATCTTTATCATTTTTCTTGCAATAATCAACTACAAATTAAAATGAGACAAATTTAGATAAGCGAAAATCAATTATGTATCTCAAATAATAGCATATTGACTCAATAATTTTACCCAAAATAAAATAAGATGTCCGCAATATATTTTATAAATCGTATTTGCCAGATACAATGTATTTTTATATCACAGCTATATATATTTTTTTTTCATAACAACAGTTATTTAAAAGCTGCAGTATCTCAATACCAGACCTTAATCGAAAAACAATTTTCAACCATCAAATTTAGTTTTTTGTATATAAGGCAAAGAACGTTGCAGCAATTGTAACTGTTTGTTTGAGGCTGTAAAATGGCAGTGGCATTGCACTTACACTGTTCGATTGGTAACTTAGAGCTATATATATGTATGTATGTATTATTTCAAGAATAAATACGAAAGCTAAATAATCTTTTATTATTTTCATAGCTGGTTTCTTTTATGGTAGGTTTTTCGTCTCCCAATTTCTAATAGTCATTCCAAAATTAATTTTGAGAAGTTGAAAACCAAGCATCACTACTTATTTAAAATTGAAAGAAAAAATTTGAATTACCTATCGTGAAATTGAGGATTGGGGTTAATTAAATTATTTTATCAAAAATTATTTTGAAATAAAAAATTAATATAAACAGAGGGTTTAGTGAGAAAATCGATTGGCTCAAATAGCTCCACATTTTGTTAACTATCAGTTAAAAATTTACCTATATTTACATAGGTTTGAATTTAAGTAGTAAATTCGGTAGGCGTATTTGTGTCGATAATGATATAGCTGCAAAGATTGAACAAAATAAGTTGGCACTTTACATGTTATGGGTTGATTGGTTAGACAAGATCCGCACAATTTTTTCATAATTACTTTGATCCATCTAATCAGGAGGGACGCAATTAAAGAATTTTACCTCAAAATATGCATAGAGTACTCTATATTGATTAAAAAATGAATCTTGCCTTTAAAATATACAGAGACTCTATATAGATTAAAAAAATAATAACTTATCTTTTTTATTTTTAATCTTTTACCTAAACAGAAATTCATAAAGAAGATCTAATCAACCACGGGTTTTTTGGTTCATTCTGGTGTGTTAATGGTCCCTTGACATCAATTTTCAATTTTAAACTGTTTCGTAAAACTTAATTTATTAAGTTTTATTATTCCTTTTTTTTTTTTGAGAGGAAGTTGTATTTCTCAATCCAAGAGTTTAGGACCAATAAGATAAACATTCAAGCTCCAGTAACAAAGATAACTCAATCTCGAAAAGACTCTATGTAATGACTTCACAATATGCTTTAAAAGTATAAATCACATGTTTCGGCGCTCCATATTAGTGTTAAGAACTCAATAATGCATGATGTAAATAAAAGAAGAGAAGATCATTTTCAAGACAATCAATTCGTCTAGATGTGAATATCCCACATCCCACGGCTGAGAATAATTATAGGACTACAGTTCCTGAACTAAGGATATAAGTTTGGCTCTACGTGATGGGTCCCATGGTTAACTACTATTGACAACATTACAATGGTGTGCTTAAAGATTATCTTCAATTTGTCGTAATATTACAGTTAAAAGCTCTTGTATAAGTTAACTTTATATAAATTGAGGTGACATTATATGATTGGATGAATGGAGATGCACAATAATAATATTAAAACATGTGAATCATGTAATGTTTTCATTCAACCACTTATGTGTTCGAAATATTTCAAAATATATTGTTTAATACAAATTCACCCTTAACTAATCTCCTTAAACTGTAACTTACCAACAACTCTAGTAGCCATAACTTCACCCAATGGCCATGTAGAATTTATAATAAAGTAAAAGAGTTATCCTAAGGCAACCAAAATCAGATTTGAAAGAGGCTGATTACTGAGCATACACAATGGACCGAGAGTTTCGTGGAAGCTGCAATTAAATTCAACCCAAGAGAGGCAAGGTTGCTTCAAATCTTTGACACCTTTTGGCCTTTTATCCCACATGGAAAACTTGAGCAATCCAAGATGAATACTTATTATGTGATGCACCAACACTCGACCACGACCTTACTTGAACAGGATCTGTTCTATAGGCTCGTACCTCTGTGTCCTTGAGTTCTAAGGAGACAGGATATCAAGTCTGGTGGATGAATCAAGATCGTGTGATCAGAGCGTGATTAACGGCTCTCAATGATCCTTAGGGTTGCTGAGGCTGTAGAGGATCGTTCTCAGCTTGGAGCTCCTGCAGCTGAGATGGTCACATGGTTGTCTGACAGACTCCCAAATTTTTTTGTTCTGTCTTTCTGAGGCTGTAGAGGATCGTTCTCAGCTTGGAGCTCCTGCAGCTGAGATGGTCACATGGTTGTCTGACAGACTCCCAAATTTTTTTGTTCTGTCTTTCTGAGGCTGTAGAGGATCGTTCTCAGCTTGGAGCTCCTGCAGCTGAGATGGTCACATGGTTGTCTGACAGACTCCCAAATTTTTTTGTTCTGTCTTTCTGTTTTGTGCAGATTCTGATTTTGTAATCACAATGGTTAGTCGAAATGAAATTTTTTTGCTCCAGATTTCTTCCGTGACTGCTACGCTGTGGCAATTATTCCAACGAAGATATGACTCAGTATGCTGTATCTGGAGCAGCAAAGTCCTATAAAAAGAACGTTAACAAAGAATATCTTGTTCTTGGAACCAAAACTTGAGAAATGAATATGATAACATGTGTAAGTATTTTGCCGCCGTCTAAACTCTGAAGTGATTTCAGATAATGGAAAGCAGTGTGTGATGATAGTATTTTTATCTTGAGAAAAAAAAAACATGAAGTCGGTTAAGTTCATCAACGAATTATCTAGCATGGAGTTGTATTGCTTACAATCGTTTCTATTCTAACAAAGAAGTACGAAGTGCGGATCCTTCTGTTGTCAACTGTCAGGGCTATTAAACCTAATGAATAGAACTGGCAAAATCACAAACATTCAAAGAAAGGGGATGGCAAGAACGAGTATAAAATCCCACATCGAAAGCAAGAGCGCTGGCGGTAAGCAGCTCCCTCTTACAAAATGAAATGCTTCTTAGCTTTTTAGATTCACGGAGCCGTGCGGTGAGCACAGAGCGAACTATTCTTTCGCCTTTTACTAAAGAATACCGTGTGCTCGCCGCTTTAAAGCGGCATACGCCTATTTTTGGAGGGGTGTCTCTCTGGAAACGCCCCCGTCAAATCTAAGTCGAATTTTTTCAAGTTTTCGAAGCAGTTGGTAATTTATGTTGTATTTGGATGCCTGAATGTGTTTCCAAGCATCACAATCTCAGCTTAGCTATGTTAGGATCTTTAGCTGTTGGTATACACACCCTTACTCATCGCATTCTAAGTAAAACCATGAACAAATTCGTCCTCAGTCTCACTTCTTGTTTGCAGAAATGCTATAGCTTTGACATTGTAAAGAAGTCCCATGCAAAAATTTTTGCTTGTGGGCTTCAAAATGACAATAATATACTAAACCAAATAGCTATTTTCTATGTTCAATTCAAGAAGTTGGATACTGCAAGGCTTGTTTTTGAATATATATCAAACCCATGTAGCTATCTTTGGAATATTTTGATTAGAGAATATGCCACTCAAGGCAAATTCAGCCAATCTTTGAATCTGTATGCCAAAATGATGCAAAATGGCTTAAGGCCTGACAAGTTTGCCTTCCCTTTCGCGCTAAAATCATGCGCAGGCTTGTCTAACTTGCATATAGGCAAGTTAGTTCACCAGCATTTGGTGTGTTGTGGTTGTGATTCAGATGTTTTTGTAAATGCTGCTTTAGTAAATTTGTATACAAAATGTGGCAATGTCGAGGATGCACGCGTTGTGTTTGATAAAATGTCTGTGAGGGACTTGGTTTCGTGGACTTCGATGATTTCTGGGTATGCCCAGAATGCATATAATAGTGAAACATTGAGTTTTTTTGATTTGATGCGTGATTTGGGGGTGAAGCCAAACAGGGTCAGCGTTTTGAGTGTATTTTTGGCATGTGGTAATCTTGGAGCTTCGAGGAGAGGTGAGTGGTTTCACAGTTACGTGATTCACATTGGTTTGGAGTCTGATGTTCGGGTTGCCACTGCTATAATGGATATGTATGCTAAGTGTGGTAGTTTGGATTTGGCGCATAAATTATTTGATCAAACAGAAGGGAAGGATGTTGTTTGTTGGAGTGCAATGATCGCTAGCTATGGATTTCATGGGCAAGGAAGGAGGGCAATTGATCTCTTCGATAACATGGTAAAAGCTGGGGTGAGGCCAAATTATATAACATTCACTTGTGTTCTATCAGCTTGTAGTCATTCTGGGTTATTGGAAGAAGGCAAGAGGTATTTTGAAGTGATGGAGGAGTTTGGAATTGTACCAAAGCTCAACAATTACTCATGCATGGTAGATCTTCTTGGCCGTGCTGGACAACTTTCCGAAGCAGAGAAACTTATAGAGAATATGCCAATGGAACCTGATGCAAGTCTATGGGGATCTTTGCTTGGTGCATGCAGAATTTATGGTAATTTAGATTTAGCAGAGAAAATTGCTGACCGTATTTTTCAGCTGGACCCCTTTAATTCAGGCTATCATGTGTTACTCTCAAACATCTACGCTGCTAAATCTAGATGGAAAGAAGTTGAAAAGGTGAGGTTGATGATGGGGAAAAGAGGAGCCAATAAAGAGCAGGGTTTTAGTTTAATCGAGTTTAACAATGCAGTTTCTAAGTTTGGGGTAGGAGACAGGTCTCATCCGGAATCTGATAAGATTTATTCTGCACTTCAAGAAATAGCTGCTCCGATGAAACAATTAGGTTATATTCCCATGACAGATTTTGTGCTTCATGATATTGAAGAGGAGGCAAAAGAAGAGGCACTTTCTTACCACAGTGAGAGGCTGGCCATTGCTTTTGGTCTCGTCAAAACTGCTCCAGGTACTATCATTCGCATCACCAAGAATCTTAGGATATGCGGAGACTGTCACAATGCAATTAAGTTGATTTCAAAGATTGAGAATCGGCTTATCATTGTAAGGGACATGCATCGGTTTCACCATTTTAAGGATGGTGTTTGTTCTTGTGCGGATTATTGGTGACTGCAAGTTTTAGTTCATGAATTCAAATACAGAGTACGTGCCTTATTACAGGCAGGCTGTTTCTGTACTTCACACAGGTTGTCAAAGAGAAGTTATTTTTTATGATTAAATAGCAATTTGTTATTTAAAATAAAGAAAATGGTATTTTGGAAAATTAGAAAAAAAAAAAGGAGAATGAAAGAATAAAAAAAGCATCATGTGCTGGAAAGTTACTACGGTGGAAATTGCCCAAGGAAATCATTTGCTTATAGCAATTCCATTCCATTGAAACTAAAGAATTGAACCGTTCTGTATTGCTCGGAAAACAATGTTTATTGTTTTGGAGAAACAAACCACCAAACCAATAATGAATTAAGCTACACTATTTTTAGGCCAGTGTTCTCTGCAGCCTCACAAACAATAATGAATGTAAGTACCCTCTGGGTTCAGAATAATCGCTAATCAAAGTACATCACAGCCTTTGCTGGAGCACTTGATTTCAAAATCATTTCTTCATATTCATCTTCAGGATTTGACAGGGCAACAATAGCCCCTCCTGCTCCTATAGAAGCTTCAAAACACTTCCTTGATCAAACACATATGCGTTTCCCATGCTTATAACATCAACAATTAAAAAGAAGAATTTACTTTCCGAAACTGAAGAGTGCAGGAAAAAAAAATTATTAAAATTTTTTGAGAAAAACTTATGCATTAGAGAGAACTGATGAAAATAAAAATTTGCAACTAGTGGCTTAAGTTCCTTAAACAGAGAAGTTAAAGATCGTTATAAAAAGAGAAGTTAAGAACGGTTTCAGAAATTGGGCAATTTTAATAACTAATTGAATCATAATTCTTATATGCACATGTTCCTCAAGTTAAAACTATATATAGCCTACCCCTTTTAAAAGGCATAAACAAATAGCCATTTACAATTCATATACTGAGGAAAAAAAAATAACATAAATTAAATAAGATAAAAAGTTATTTTTTTTTTAAACTACATGCAAATTTACAAAAATAAAATACTTAGGTATTACAGTGTTGTTACATCAATTTGTATAAAATTGTAGCTATACTAATACTCAAAAATCATCTAGACACTGGCAGCAAATATTTAAACGAGTGGAGCTATTGGCACCCCTTTGAAACTTTTATCAACCCCTTTGTAAATAAATTTACAATTTTAACCTTAATTTGAATTATTTTATACAAAATTTAATTAAACGCACCCATCTACTTCAACAAGGTTTGTTGTTATGACCCAGATATTAAATTTCAGTTACAAACCATTCATTAACTGGCTCAAACAAATTTCTCAAAAGAACAATTTTGAATAGAAGACAAAGAAGGTCTCACTCCTAATCAAAACATAAAAATATGGATTTGGTGGTGTGAAATGAAATCACTTCAAAACTGAATTTGATAAGTTCCCCAGTGTGAAACCAGTTGGTTCTGTAGTTTTAGAATTCTACTGATCCCAAGTACTCCGTCTCCATCATTGCATATGAAAGTTTCAGTGCTAAACTTACAATGTTGAATTAGCACAATCAGCGCGATGTCTAAATAGGCACAATCATTATAATGTCTTTGAACTTGGAAGAGTTTCATAGAGACAGAGATATGATTTACTGGGATTTTGTTGAGAAAAATAATTGGAAAGTTATTTGTGGAATTAAATAGAGGTTATATTTAGAAGGGGTTTATGAGGACATTCTAGGGGCGGCAATAGTCTAACTCTATTTAGACATAAAAATAACCAAAATAAATTTCAAAATTAAATGAAGAAAAATCTGAATCCATTTTAGTTTTATAAGGAAACAACTCATTCAAAGTCTAAATTTCCACAACAAAACACAAATAATCCAAGTGACATCCTAATTAACAGCTCAAACCCCAATAAATTGCCATTAGCAAAAACAACAAACAACAGATTATAAAATCGTAATTCAAAACTAATCCGATTTCATATAATCAAGACTTGGCACCCAGCCAAAATCTATTGGTTCAGAGTAATCTTCATTATCTGATGATAAGAAACCGCACCAAAATGTGTCTTCGTTAGGCACATTGTTGATCATATCGATTTCTTCTGGCGGATTATTGGACTTGGAATCCGCATGATGTTGACTATTACTTTGTTGCCATAGGGTATCTCCACGTCCTCCATTGGGAAGCAAAAAATTTTGCCCAGTATAATAAATAGGCATTTGAGAGCTTGTAACTTGCATTCCATGAGAATGAAGCATAGCAGCAGGCATTTGAAAATCATTTTGCCCATTGTTGTAAGTGGACATTTGAGAGCTTGTAGCATGCGTTGCTTGAGAATGATCAAGCAGAATAGGCGATTGAGCAGGCACATTGCTATTAAGCTTTTGCATCACTGGCAGCTTCGAACTTTCTCCCACCACCGCAGAACTGTTGGGAAAACCAACAGCATGACCACCATCTTCTTTATCCTGCTTCTTATTCATATACACCCTGCAGAGAACCCAATCGTCCAGCTACACAAAAATAAAATGAGTTATTTATAACTTATGCCAAATTATGAGTCGCCTTATCAATCAGTGTTATGTATTTAGTAATAGTTGACTTTGTATATCATCATTATTTAAAAAATTTTCCTACATCAATGAATGAATGACACATCTTGCATCACATCATTTGGAGAGTAATGACATGCATGTTTATAAAATTGTTTGTGACACATGATTTGTGTCATTCATATATTACTTCTTCAGTGAAATTATCTCATCAATAACGATACAAAAGGTTAAAAGTATATGCCATAATTGATTAGTGACATGTCATTTAGGATATAAATCCATGAACTTAATTCATACTAAAAAACTAGATACCTTCATGATACAACGAAGATTCTTGGCTGATGTACGATAATGTCCCTAAAATAAACATGTCACTACTCTAATTTCTATGCACGTTAAAAGCATGCATTTATAAGAATATCTAATCGTTAATAGTTACCTTCATATCATGAGGGCCACCCTTTCTTGCACTTGAAATGCTGCTACCAGTCATAAAATATTCTTTCATAAGCCAGTAAGTCTTTTTGGCTTCTTGTATGAGCCTTGATAATAGACTAGTGATCTCTTCTTTGCAATCAGAATATCAAATTTTTCAACTTCCTCAGCTTTTCCGCTAGCCTTCCAAAATCCATTACCATCAACTGATCGTTTGGGACGTTCTCCTTCTGGGTACTTTCGATCTCTTGGAGTGAAGAAGTACATTACTCCCGATCCTTCTTTGTCATATTTCTCTGTTGCCAAAGATCTTAATTCATTTAATCAGGGAAAAAAGGAACTAATGATACAAGTAATTATGAGTTCTTCATGCAATCAACTAAAACGTTTTATGCAATCAAATAAAATGTTTTGATGCTTCCAGGTAGCTTCCGACCACTCATTTCGAATTCTAGGAAAAGTAAAGGGCTAAAAAACTAATTTATGCTTTGAAAGTCTTTGCTAATTAGTTAATTTCATGCATGATTGTACCAGGCTCTGAGAATCCTTAAACCAATTGTCTTCTACAAACCCTAGCTATAGAACTTTGGTAAATTTACTTAAAATTAAAAATAACACGCAAACAAACACTGTTATCGTTGGGTTTAAGTTGACGATAAAGAATGCTAATGCTTGACATGAAAAGGAATATAATATATGCATTGCAAGTTAAATATGTTCGATTCCAAAATTGCCGACAATCATTATTTTATGATAAAGACCGATTAGCTGTCTTTTAATAAATAACAGATTGCACAACAATCTGCACAATAATATCCGTAAATGACAAGTCGCATTTGCGCAATATCAATGGACAGTAAAGAGTACACCAAAGTAAATGCAGTATCAATTTTATTATGATTATTTTCTCATATTACTAGGTTTTTTCAGTTATTAAACCCTAGGACTCTTTCATACACCTAGAAACAAAACCCTAAAAGAAGAATAAGTTAAAAAAGACGAACCAGATAGTTCCGCAGGGCTGTACTTGTATATGTCTGCTTCCCTAATCTTGCTGGGAGGCAAAGGCTTGTTTAAAATTTTGTTCCTCAAGTAATAAGTCACCAGCTCTTGGCACGTTGGCACAAATCGATAACCTGGTGGAAAATTGAAGCTTTGTTCGCCGTCATCAACATCATTATCTTGCGCTGTAAAATTCGAACACTTCAAATCTGAATTGTTCATTATATTGATGTGTGAAAATAACGCTCCCTCAAAGAGGGAGGTAAAATTAATATTTGAGAGAGTGTACTATGAAGCTTACTGCATACAAGATATATGTTTGTTTGTTTGTTTTTTTTTTCTCTCTCCTTGCTGCTTGAAATAAAGAAAGGAATTAGAAAGAAAAAAACTAGAGAGAAGGGACTGTGTATAATCACTTGTTTGATAACTACAGCTTAATTTAATAATAAACAAAAGCCAGCTGATTCAGCCGTACGTAGCGTATAATTTGAGTTAAGAAAGAAGTAGTATTACTACTATAAACCGTAAAAGTAGAATAATACTATCCGTAAACCGTATTATTACGATAATAGCCTGTACGGTCTTCCGAAAATTACGAAACATCTTCTACGTAGGTTTCCTAGTAGAATGGAAAGTCTTATCATGCATGCATGCAAATTCAAAACTTAAAGCTAGTATACTATTGCAAAATAGCTAGCGTTATCAATTTATTTTTTACAGAGGCATTATTCTTGAATTATTCGTTTCCTCTAGGTTATAGGTTATGCCCTACTGAGAAAGAGCTTGTTCTTGATTACTTGAGGAACAAAGTCATGAACAAGCCTTTGCCACCCAACAAGATTATGGCTATTAATCTTCATAACTATGTTCCTCAGGATTTATCAGGCTGGTGATTCTTCATTATCAAGTTAATTCGTATTTTTTAAGCTCCGAAATGAATCCAATATCATAACTATTTTACGTGGCTTTTCTGTTCTAGGGTTTAAGATGTTGAAAACCCTAGATAGTTAACTATTTTATGATTGGTGACACTAACATGAATCGTGGATTTTAAAGCAACATCATGAGCGATCGACAATTATATTGCAATGATTACACATCAAGTTTTATTGAAGAAGACTTAAGCAGTTATCTTTTTGATCTTCTGGTGATAGATTTTCCTTCTCCAAATTTTGATGACGTTAAGGGTCGCCCTAGAGGTTGGCTAGCTAATCAAGCCTTTCGTCTTTTTTGTTTTTTGTTTTTTGTTTTTTTTTCCAATTTCAAGAAATAAATATTTTCAACTTGTCAAGTTCAGGATACAATGGATACCTTTGTTTCATTCTCCTCAAAGTTCCAATTATTATTTTATTTATGTTTTGTTTTAGTTTTCGTTGTCTTGTTATCAATGAGGAATCTTAGCACCCTCCTTTTTTCAAATAAAGAATGATCAAAGATATATAAGAATATGATTCTCTATATTATGCAGTCCCAACTGTCAATTGCAGAAACACATAAGTTGAATAGGTTATATGTAATACAAAGTTTCCATATGGTAATTATAAACTTCTTAGTTTTTAACAAAAACAAAGTACAGCAGAGGGGGCTTTGATGTAAGACAGTTAAAAACATCTAGTCTCATCCGTGGAACGATAATTACACTTCAACCACCATATCAAGACTTAAAATGGGTAAAATTTCAGTTCAATCTCTTATCTTTCTTGAACTTTTTTACATATAGTAATTAATACGTAACAATTTAGCCCAAAACTTATTTTATTTTATTTTTTTCGTTTCACATATACTCAGCAATGATGTGGGATCTGACATTTTAGATGATTGGTAGTTAAAAATATCACATTGCACATCACTTGAAATGGAAACATAGCATTATTGAAACGACAATCACAATTAATGCATAATAATCCAAAGGTTAAATGACTCCGCCCATGATGAAACCTGATACTATACAGCAATTAATTAATTTGTGCTGATCAGGTTTTACGCTTCTTTAATTTTAGAAGACTGTTAAACTTGACACTACAGAAACGAGATTTTGGTGAAAAAAAAAAAATTAGTTAATCAAAACTTCTCCGTACTTATTTCTTGACGAATCTTTATACATACCCTATATTTTCGGGGAAAAAATACCCTATATTTCCGGGGAAAAAAAAGTTTCAAAGATAGAAATATGATTCTCTATATGCAGTCTCAGCTGTCAGTGCAGAATATATTAGATAGATATACACGCACGCATAACGTATTGTATATGGAAGGTTGTATAATTTGAGTCAAGAAAGAAGTCCTATTACAAGAATTCCCTGTACGGTATCTTCTGAAAATCACTAAACATCTTCCACGTAAGTTTCCTAGTACAATGAAAAGTTTTATCATGCTACGGCCCATCCATGCAAAGTGGAAACTTAAAGCTCGTATACTTCTATCAGTTAGCTAATGTTATCAATTTATTATTTACTTTCAGCGAGAGCATTGGTTCTTTCAAGCTTAAGGTCGGATAGAACGCGTTCAAAGTAATCATTATTCTCTATCTTTTTTATCCCTTCTTTTTTTTTTGTGTTGTGTGCGTGTGTGTGTATTATTCTTATTCAATTCTTTAGTTCTTTCCAAGGATGGTGAACGTGGAGCAACAGCAACGAGTAGCAATGTTCAAATACTTGAATTCGTTTCCTCCAGGCTATAGATTTTGCCCTACTGATAAAGAGCTTGTTCTTTATTACTTGAGGAACAAAGTCATGAACAAACCTTTGCCACCCAACAAGATTTTGGATATTAATCTCTATAACCATGGCCCTCAGGATTTATCAGGTTAGTGTTTCTTTATTATCGAGTTAACTTTTTTTTAAAGCTCTGATGGGGAGAGAATCTAGTATTGTAACAATTTTTCGTGGCATTATTTGTTGTAGAGTTTAAGAAGTTAAAACCCTGAATGGTTAACTACTTCATGATTGATATTTGTTTATGAACAGCTATATACAGAGAAAAAATGTGCATAGAACAAGAGGAGAAAACATTGTACTTTTTCACTCCAAGGGATCGAAAGTACCCGAAGGGAAATCGTCCTAACCGAGCTGCCGGACGTGGATATTGGAAGGCCACCGGAGTTGATAATATCATCGGACGGAAGGAAATTCCGATTGGATATAAAAAGTCATTGGTCTATTATCAAGGATACCCTAAAAAATCAAAAAAGACTAATTGGATAATGCATGAATATAGAATTGACCAAAAGGGCCCTTCTCGTTCAAGCACTGCTGCTCCTCATGACATGAAGGTACGTAAATAATTACACCCTTAATTCTCATAAGCTTTGGTAGTTATTAAGTTATCAATTCTATTAATGATCAGTGTATGTGGATGCAGTTGGATGATTGGGTGCTATGCAAGGTCTACTTGAAGGAAAAGAAATCAGATAAAGACAACAGAGAAGCCACAGGCATCGACACTGATGCCACTGACACTAGTATTTGTTCAAGCATTTCTGAGCCTCCTCCATTGTTAATGCAAAGCACCTACAACGTGCCTTATGTTCATGGTTCTAGGAGCTCTGCAACTCCTCCATTACTGCAAGGGGACAACAATGTGGCTAACATCAATCATGGTGCTAGTAGCTCTGTTCCTCCATTGCAAAGCAATAACAATGTGGCTAACATTAATCTTGGTGCCACTAGTTCTGCGGCGCCTCCAATGGAATTGATTAATTACGGCAACACCATGCTCGATCAACAGTTCTTACTTGGCTATGATTACACATCATCTCTTTTTGAGGAAGTCTGGAATAATTGTCTTGTTGATCTTCCGGTGATAGAGTTTCCTCCTCCAAATTTCGATGATTTTAAGGGTCGTCCCTAGAAGTTGGCTAGCTAATTAAGCACTTTCAATTTTCTTTTTTAATCTCTTTTTCAGGAAAAAAAGAATTTATCGTCAGCTTATTATTAATTTATAGCATAGAAATTCTAGAATAATAAGCAAATGACGTTATAACATGTATGCATTTAATTTAAAGAACCTACATGCTATTGTTGATTATATAAATTCAATTATACATATTATATATGCATTAATTAATTGTATTATTTTTGATATATTATAAAATTCCTCAGAATACCATACATACTATTTTAGTCTAAATTATTAAGATATGTTTTTGTTGCTTACAAGAGATACTTTTATTAATTTCATTATCTTCAAATTTACAAGTTTGTGGTTCAAATTATTATTGTTATTTAGTTTTTGTGTTTTTCTTTTCGAATTATTGACATTATAATGATGCTAGGCTTAGAAAGTTTCGATACGAAATTTATAAAATGATGTTCACAAATTAATAACAGCCATGCAAGTTGATATATCATTTACTACAAGGGCATGAAGACGTTTATAAACTTCTAATTTGTAAACCTAGTGTTAAATATAAATGGGCCTGGTCTATTCAATGTCCACTGCTGGTCTATACAATAATAGCACATTCACTGTTAAATGAGCCGAGCCAGGCATCTATAAGCCCAGATTTAAAAAAAAAAAATTCAAATATTTTTACACTTTAATTTTTTTAAAGAATAAATTTTATCTTAAGATTTTAGCTTAGGAATGAACGTATTTAGAAAATGAAAATAAAAAGGGAAATTTTCCAATATAGCCACTTTCGAAAACTCATTATCAAAATTGGCCATAGGGTACAATCTCTTAAAATAATAACCACACACGTTTATTATGGACTAAATCACCCCTCCCCAAAGCTCTTCTCTTATTTTATGCCAACTATTGCACCTCAACAAGTAAACACAAACTTCAAACAACTCCTCCCATTTCACTTCTCAAACTCCCTCCAACAACTAAACACAAAACTACTCCGATTTCATATGTATCAAACAACAATGGTTAACTAGCACTGAAGACAAAATCAAAAAACACAAAAAAGGAAAAAAAGGTCAAGAAGGAATTATGGTTAGTATTTTTTGAAATTTAGATAATTAAGTTTTATATATGGGTTTTGTAGAAATAAATATTTTTATTAATTTTTATTATAATGTGGGTATAAATTTGCTTGTGTGAATTCAAAAATTAGGAAATGTTTGGTAAAATTTGTGTTTCTATGGATGTAGAGGAAACCAAGATCGAAGGCAAAGGTTGGCATCGTCCAGGCGATGGCATCCGCCTTGCGAGGGCGAAGGCATCCATCGCCAGGGCGATGGCACCCTTCACCCGCACTTCTCGCGAGCGATATCAGTCATCTCCTAGGAGATGGATGCCTTCGCCCGCAGTTCTTGCTTGCTAGGCATTGCCCCGCACTTCTCACAGGCGATGGCGGACGATGATCTCCATCAATCGGGCAATGGTATCCATAGTCCAAATGGGGGTAGCTCATGTAGCTATATTTTTAATGTTAATTGTTTGTTGTTAATGATATTTATAAAGAAATAAAATTATTTTAGGAACGTAATTATATTTATTTTAATTTGCTTAAGGTTTAATGGAATCAACAATTGTGTTTAAGATGTATTATGATGCATCATGGGAAACTTATACGATGGTCGTATGGAATATAAGAAAGGAAAAGTTAAAGCTTTTTTACTTCAAAATAATGCAACTTTCAAACATTTTATTGCTAGGATATATCAAGTGCTGAAGTTAAGTTCAGACGAATATTCTATGATAGTGAAAACTATTTGGGGCACAAACTGTCTTATGCAACCCACTGCTTCTTTACTGATGGATATACTAGATGATGAAATGGTAAACATTATTATACGTATGAAGTTTGATCCAATAAACTATTGTAGGACTCCTATTGTTGTAACTACATCGCCTAAAGTTACAATCAAGCTTCTTTAATGTCGTCCCAACAAAGTTAAACTCTTTTGATGCCTTCAACCTAATCATCAGCCTTTGAGTGCACATTTGGCTATGGATCCACGCTAAATTATGGTAATGACTTCTTCCCCGATACTGAAGAATGAAGGTTTCCAACTATGAAAAGCTACTCTCTATTCCGTGACTGTGATGACGTAAATTGCGATCGTCCATTAGATGATATTGAAGCAAAGCCTCAGTTTCAAGAAGATAATGATCCACGTCAAAGTCAGCCCAGTATTCGTAGGTCACATAACCGAAGTCGGCTACCAGTATCAACTGTAGTTGACCTGCTACAATTGGAGGTTCCAGTTATGCCATCAGATTAGGTAGCTTCAGATACACTTACAGCTGGAAGTTATAATTCAAGTGGTATTTATGTTGAACAGCTATTAAGCATGAAAGAACAATTATACATGGAGCTTAGAATTGTTGCCACTAGAGACAAGTTTAAGTTCAAGGTGGATAGGTCCACAAGCATACATTGGGAGGCTTGTTGTGCTGTGCTATGAAGACATGCACATGGTGACCTCGAGCAATGAGAGTGAATGATAAGGAGAATGTACAATGGTTAGTGAAGAGATATGACATGGTGCATACTTGTCAAAATGATATCTTTCATAATGGTCATCATCAAGCAAACAGTTGAGTTGTTAGTGAAATTATCAAGCAGAAGTTTGTTGATGCCAAGCAAATATACACTCCAAAGGATATCATTTCTAATATGAAGAATGATTATGGAATGAATTTATCATACCAGCAAGCATATCCGAGTAAGAAAAAGGCTTTGAAGTCAATACGAGGAGACTTGGGAGAGTCATATAATTTACTTTCCAAATATTCTCATTTTGTGCAATAACTAAATAGCGGTACAATAACTCAGCTTGCGATGGATTATGATAATAATTTCTTGTATTATTTTCTTGCTCTTGGATCCTGCATTAAATGTTTTTTGCAGTCAATTAGGCGAGTGATCGCAGTGGACAGGTTTCATCTAAAAGGCAAATATCGAGAAACCTTGTTGATTGCAACATACTTGGATGGGAATAACCAAATGTATCCTATAGCTATTAGGATTGTAGATTCAGAAAACAATGCCTCTTGGGAATGGTTCATAATGAGGTTGCATGAAGTCATTGGAGACATGCAAGAGTTGGCATTTATATCTGATCATGGTACATCTATCCGCAGAGCAATTTATAAGTTATTTCTTATTGCATTACACGGCCTTTGTTTTTATCATTTGGAAGGTAATCTAAAGTCACATTTCAAGAATCTTGGGAAAGTATAGAAGTATTCTTTTAGATCAGTCTTTCTACAAACAGTGAAAATGTATGATCCCATAGAGTTTGAAAAGCAAATGGAAGGGTTGTGGAGTATGCACGTAGGTGCAGTAAAGTGTTTGGAGGACATAGGCTTTAATTATTGGGCTTCATCTCATTTCGAAGATTGATGGTATAGCATTATGACCACAAACATTGCAGAGAGTATGAATGCTTTAGTGAAAGAACTGAGAAAATTTCATATTCCTCAGTTGGTTAAACACTTTAGACTCACAATGCAACAATGGTTTTATGATAGAAAGAAAATGACTGAGTGGATGACAACTCGCCTTACAACATAGGCACAAAAAATATACGATCATAAAAAAGATATTGCCAGTAAAATGTGTGTTTTCAATGTCTCTGACCAACAATTTCAGGTTAAGGATGGTGGTATGAAGGAGGGTCTTATTAACATCACAGACAAGACATGCAATTGTAAAGTATCTCAACTTGATCAATTTGTTTATGCTCATGCAATTGTTGTTTGCCTATACCTTCGAGTTGATCCAATAAGTCGTTGTTCACATCACTACACAATGGAAGTATTGTTTACGACATATTCAGAACTCGTTATTCTCCTTGATGAGATGGTGAAATGGAAAATTTCAGAAAATATCCAAATGATGCAACTGAATCCACCAGATGTACATCTTGTTCTAGTCGTCAAAAAACATGGAGAATACGATCCAGAGGCGAGGTAATGTCTCAAACAACCATAATTTGTCGTCGATGTGGGGAACGTGGCCATAACAACAAGACATGTAAAAATCCTATTTCAGCGAATCAACATTAGTCTTTGATTTGTTTTTGTGGAGCCATTAGCTAATTGTTTGTTTTCTTTTTGGAACTTGTAATCGCATACTATTATTAATGTATGAATTTTGGAACTTGTAATCGCATACCATTATTAATGTATGAATTGTGAAACTTGTAATCACAAACCATTATTAAAAGCAGTGCAAATATGGGGCTAGAAACGCGACAGTCACTCCAACTCGCGCCTTGGACCTAGGCCATATGGCTTGCAGCCGTGGGCTATTTTTTACAGAAAAGCACAGTTTACCGCTACTTCACAATTTTTTACCGTGCCATTTTCCGTTTTATGGTTCCTAAATTCATTTTGGGGCCGCTGATGCCCCTCCACAAAGTTTGAACTCATTCCGATCTATTTGCATAATTATTTCGATTTTCACAATTTTCGACAATATAAAATATTAAAAAAATACTTACGGGGCCCGATTCAAAAGCCGACCTACCTCAGAAAATAGTATTGGATTATCAAACCCTTTCAATGGATTTATATCAACAACTACCGTGTCATCAACATTTATAACTTCAATTGCAAGAAGATTTTCAACATTATGAGCATTTCGCCTTTTAGGTGGGGGAATTGTGAATGGACTACTTATTAGATGCGACTTCTTCAGTGGACGTCCAAATAACTCACACTTGGTGGATTTGTCAGCATACAAACACTTTCATCATAGAGGTCCCTCTCTCAACTGTATGTTGGAGTTTTTCCTTTGTCACTCGCATCATATTCAGATGATTGAATATTGAGATTATCTGATTCTCCAAAATTTAGAGGCATCTGTCAAATGTGGAGCCCAAATATATAAGTGTTGGAATATGGAGTAAAAATATTAAATAACAAGTGTATTTTAATGTATGTATAACTTGCATACTGAGTGTGAGTGTTGATATGAGAATTCACCATATGATTGCGGAAACGTGGAATTACTGCGTAATGCAATAAATTTCATGATTGAATGTTTCGTCTCATCAAATTCGGTCTTGACCACTCCAAACACCTTCCGATCTTTACCCATTGTCATCTTGATTTCAACCACTTCTGTCTTGATTTCAGCAACATCAATCTCAAGCTTATTCAGTTTATTGACGACGTAATCATATCAATTCTTCGACCTCGACTGAAAAAAAAAAAAAACTTTACTAGTCTATTCCTTAGTTATTTGTGACTGTAGATTGAATGTAAAATACCAAACAAATCTAATCTCAATGGTATCCAAGTCCTCTGTTTCAGAAACTTTTAGGTGGGTCGTGTGGCCTAAACCCATTCATAAGTGATCGATGGTGGTCATCCGATGGCAATGTAGTGTCCTTATGTTTTTTCTTTTCTACAAATTGCTTAAACTGCACAAAGTAATTTACAGTTTTTAGTTCAACAAAATGCATGGCAAGTAGTCAAAATTGTAATATCTTCTAACTTCATCAACCCAAGTCAGAATCGTAGTGCAATATCTCCTCTCACAGATTGATAGTATGGTTCTTTGCTCTCTTTACTTGTCTTTTTCAAAACTTATTTCAACTCTAGCTATGTGAGCAATTGAAAGAACTAAGGTTGCATAATTGTAGACAAATGTATACACAAAATTACATGTTTTGCCAACACTTACAGCATGTGCTCTAAATTTTTCTAATAGTTCCGAATGCTGTATGTTCTTTGAGACTATCCATTTAAGGATACAAGGACGATTCACTTTTGTTAGGATGTCATACTTTAATGCGATTTCTCCAACAATATAGGGCTAATGGAAAAAAAAAAAAAAATATATATATATATATATATATATATATATATATATATATATATATATATATATTAAACACTATATTATATTTATGCATAGATGTTTGTATTTATAATTTACGCATCTACGCTCTATAACAAAAGCCATAAAAATTATAAGTCTCATGTATGTGCTTGCTACTGACTTCTTTTTTAAATTTTTTAGCCTTTTCCCATTCAATGAAGTATTCATTTAATCATAGACAATATTCCATAAGTATGTTCCCCAAGAAAAGTTGTTAAAACATTTTAAATCTGCGACGACATATATGTTCCCCAAGAAAAGTTATTAAAACATTCCAAATCTATAACGGCATACAGTATAAATTTATGGATTGCCCTTTCATTAGGTCTTGCCCACAAAACTCTATTCGCAAAGTAGAACAAGGCAATTCTCAATGCATCATTGTCATTGATTTTAGTAAAATGAAAAGCTTCAAATCTTGTATCTAATTCTTGAAGCTGAAACTCATCATTGTCGTCAAAACAACATCACGTATTCGCCAACTACCGTCTATTTTTTGAACTCTACTAAATTTTACAATTCACCACATTTAAGTTATGTTATAAGACACCATTCTTGAATCGATAAACACAACAACTCATCGCCAACACGAAACCATATTTGATATTTATCGACTTTTTTTACTATTTGTCTAAGCAACAAATTATGCACGAGCATGCCACTAAATCCAATTTCCTTCATAATGCTAAAATGCCCGAATATTGATTTCTTGAACAACTTTTATTGTTTATCAGTCAACTTTCTTTCTATAAGGCTAATCACTCTCTTCATTTTTTGTCAAATTTGTGAAAACACCTGGGAAGTGATCTTCAGTTGGTATCTTTAAATTCCAAGGTGGTATTTTATTGCAGGACATATCTGAAAGTTAAATACGATAGATATTAGATTATTATTTAAACAAAAAAATTCATTTGGCTCAGTGTTAGGAAGTGCGGGCGATGCACTTGGGCGGGTGATGGGCGCTATTGCCCGCAGCCCGTAGTATTTGCAGGCGATGGCACCAAGTTGCGGGCGATGGGAGCTATCGCCTGCAACATGGGCGAGCGATGGGTGCAATGGCCCTCCATCGCCCTCAACATGAGCGGGCGATGGTGCATTGCGGGCGATGGGTGCCATGGCCCCCTATCGCCCGCAGCATGGGTGGGCGATGGATGCCATCGCCTGCAGCATAGGCAGGTGATGGGCGCCATCGTCCGCGCAACCAACATAAAAAATGTAAAGTTTGTGAAATAAGTGTAAAATTTATATTAGTAAGTATTTTTTGGTATTAAAGAGTATAGCACTAAGAATTAGCTCAGGAAATTTATTGAGATAATTGAAAAAAAAAAAATTTAGAGACATTTTAACGATCAGCTAACGTGTCATATTTTGCAAACCTTAATCTTAAGAAATTTTTAAGTTGTTCATGCCAATACATATCATAATATGCTTTTTTATCAATAATAATTCACCAATCAAATAAAAATTATTGTAAAAGTGAAAGAAAGTTGTACTTTTAGGTCGAATCCTCACACCATTGACAATGTGGAACTGTTTTCCTAATGGAGGCTGTGATAATAGGGTCTGTAATGGTGATATTGTGATGATGGGGCTGTGTAAAGATGATGGGCGATGACAGGATTTAGGTGATTTAAGTAATTTAGACGAAGGTCTTTCGGGAGGGTGATTTAATCCATAACAAATGTGTGTGGCTAGTATTTTCAGAAAGAGTAATGATACAGCCACAAACTCTTGTACAAATTAAATTTGTACAAACTGATGTGGCATGATTTAATTAGTTGAATTAAATATCACTTGGTCCACATGATTTGTTTTCATTATTTTATATTTTCTTTCAACCAATGAATTAATGCCATATCAGTTTGTACAAATTTAATTTGTACAAGAGTTTGTGGCTGTATCATTACTCTTTCAGAAATTGTGCTCTATGGCCAATTTTGATAATCGGTTTTTGAAAGTAGCTATATTGAAAAAATTTCTCAAATAAAAATACTTAATCTGGGGACAAACATATAATGCCCACCCCTACTTTTTGACAGTCCCTCATTTTGTTACTCTTCACCACATTCATAATGTAGTGCTACCTTTTAACCTTGTCACCAAAAAATTGTACCATACACTTTCATTAATTCTACCCTACACTTTATAAAGGAAAATTTACAAAAATAACCCTAAAAGTTTTTAATTTTTGAATTTAGTCCTCCAAACTTCTTTCTATCATAACTAACCAATTACTAGTTTTTTTGATCAAATAGTCCTCATCACTTTAAATAAATTTACAAACAAATGCTATTTTTACAATCCATTCACACTCTCAACAAATTAACAAGTCTCATCATTCTTGACAAATTACCAAATTCCATCAGACACAAGTGTTATATAACTGAAGATATAATCATCAATTGAGAATTGTGAAGCTTCTTGCGGTTAGTGTATATTCTTGCACAATAGGAACCTTTAACGTAAATATTAGTGTTTAGATTCGAAATTGATATGGTTTTGTTGTAAATGTTGTTATTTTTCATTCAAAATTGACAGGTGCTTATCGCACATAAGCACCTCTGCGTTTTAGTGAGACAGGCACCTATCCCATTGCTTGTCCCACTAAATTTTAGATATTTTTCGAAAGTTATAACTTGGGCTACATGTGTTCATTTTGAGCGTATAATACGCTATTTTGAAGCTGGCGAGGAGACAAATCAAATCCAAGACCCTGTACTCCATTTTATCACATGGTCGAACGAAAAATTTGTCTGAATTTAAGTACGATGGCACCTATTACATTATCATGCAAAATCACAGTATGTACACATCCATATAAATGTGCCGCATATTCTCTTTATCATATTTTGTGGTGTGTAATCTTTTTTTTTTTTTAAAGATTTTCGGCTTAATGGATTTAGATGTGCTTCAATTGTGTTACGACGGTTGGTGGGGACACTGGCAGATGACCATATGGCGTACGTGAATGCTAAGAATACAGCTTTTTTGGTTCGGAAGGATTGTATGTTTGATCAGTTTCTGACAAGAGTGTATAAAGTTTTACAGATAAATCCTAATGAATATAGTATGACGATAAAGACAACTTTCAAAACTAGTAACATAATCTATTGTGCATGTTCACTACCTATTGACATATTTAATGATGAAATGGTCAAAGTTGTGTTACATATGGGCTCTAATGTGGTCAACTATGGATGCATCCCTATATTTGTTGCCACATCTCCTCGAGTTCCAGTCTAAGATCTTGAGCCACTTCTAGAAAATTTAGAGGAAACGACTTTGTTTCCGATATTGAAGAAGAGGTGTTACCACAGCCGATGTTGTTGCAGCAACATTACTCTCCACTCGACGAAAATAATGACTCTATTAATGAGAACAGTATTACGTTAGCGGATGTTGAGGAAGAGGCATTACCACTAACGACATCGTTAGAGCAACATTACTCTCCATTCCACAGCAATGATTTTCACAGCAATGATGATCCTGTTGATGACACCAACAACACAGAAGCTGATAATGCTCTTGTGGAACCGTACAATAGTAGGAGGGGCACTTACTCCAATAGTCCACTTGATAATCGGGGCATCGATCATTCCAATATTCCTATCAATGATGAGGATGAGCATCAGTATAATATTCATATTAATAATAGAGACAACCGATCTATTCCTCCAATGGCTCGTTCAAGGAGGAAGACAACAATTGATCCCCTTGTGAGTCTTGCTCTAGTTTTGCTTTCAAACTTGGTAGCTCCAGACTTAGTTAGAAGTTGTAATTCTGCTGATATTGGCATGGGTAAGTTGTTCGTTGAGAAAAATGAGTTAATACTTGAACTGCGGAAAGTTGCCTTGAGGGATAAGTTTGATTTCAAGATTGGACAATCCACAACGACACGCTTTGAGGCCTACTGTTCTTCAGAATAATTTAAATGGCGTATTCGAGCAACGAGAGGTTCAAATGAGCAGAATGTTCCTTGGATAGTAAGAAGAGTTGATAATGTACATACCTGTTGTAATGAGAAGTTGCCTGGTGGTCTTCGACAAGTAAGGAGTCGGGTTATTGGTCATATTATTACGCATAAATTTATTCAGGATAAATAGATATATACTCCAAATGACATTAAAGTAGACATGCAGCAGGAATACGGTGTCCAGTTAACATATCAGCAGGCATATTGAGCCAAAGAAGTAAGTTTTGAAATAGTACAAGGGAACTCTATAGAGTCATACAACTTACTTCCTAAATACTCTCACGTTTTGACCAAAGTAAATGAGGGTACAGTTACTCATCTTGAGCGAGATGGAAATGATAATTTCTTATACTACTTTGTAGCTCTTGGATATTCCATCAAGGGTTTCATGCAGTACATCAGGCCAGTGATTGCTGTAGATGGTACTCAACTAAAAGGGTTATATCATGGAAGCATGTTTGTGACAACATGTCTAGATAGGAATAATCAATTGTATCTGTTAGCCATTGGGATCAAGGATTCAGAAAACAATGATGCTTGGGAATGGTTTATGACGAAGTTACATAGAGTGATTGGCGATAGGGCAGAGTTAGTAATTATCTCTAATCGATGCACTACCATTAAGAGAGCCTTTCTGAAAGTATTTCGTACTGTTGGCCTTAGCATTTTTTTTTACTATGTTAAAGGTAACATAAAGTTAAAATTCATGATGTCCAAAGCTGTTTGGAATGAATTTGAGCTTGCCTTTATTAGTACAGCGAAAACATATCGACACGAAGGATTTAAAAAACAACTTGAGGGGTTGTAGATACTCCACTCAGGTGTGGCTGATTATTTAGAAAATAATGTGGGTACGTGTGTAATTGGGCAAGATTTGAGTTTGAAGGTAGAAGGTATAACATACTTACCACCAATATCACAAAGAGTGTGAATTCTTTTATGAGGGAACCGCAAAAATTTCCTATTACTCAACTTGTTGATCACTTTAGAAAAATATTACAGTAATGGTTTTATGATAGAAAAATTATGGCTGAATCGATGAGTAATCGTATATTAACATGGACAGACAAGATAGTTGCTGATAGGAGAATTTTGGCTGAAAGAATGACCGCTCATCCTGTATCTCAGCATCGATTCCATGTTTTGGGTGGTGGTATTAAGTAAGGAATAGTTGACTTACGTAACAAGACTTGCTCCTACAGAGTATTCCAACTTGATCAGCTTGTCTGTGTGCATGCAATTACTACTTGTCTGACTCTTGGAGTGGATTACATAAGTCTTTGTTCTAACTTTTACTCAAAAGAATCATTGGTCATGGCATATGCACAACTAGTAAAGCAAGTTGGTGAAATAGTAGACTGAAAATTTTCTGTGGAAATTCGGGGACATAAAGGTTAACCCACCAGTCAAAGCACTACCACCTGGTCGTTGTCCAAAGTTCAGAATACCTTTTATCGGTGAGGATGAAAACCGAAGGACTGTAAAATGCGGGCGGTGCAATGAACGGGGCCATAACTGCAAAAGATGTAACAATCTCATTGTTTCGAGTCCAAACTAATTGCATCATTCCAACTAATTATGTATTTTGAACTCTTATCTTTGGTGTATTATATAATTATATATAATGAAGTGTTTTATTTTGTGTATAATTGCATATTAACTAGTACAAAATATCACCATTTATGGAAGACTAAACATATCAGTATAACAAAAATTTATACATATCAAAATATATTATATTCATACATCAACATTCGAATGACTACAATGGTTTACAGTTTGATATCGCCATTAAATATATCCACATCGATCTCCTTCCTAAAGTACTACTCGTGGTAACTATCAAAATCAAGTCTGAGTCCGAACATTAAAACATCGTAAACATCAATATAAAAACGCCGCAATCGCCACTTCTAGGCTCTTGTTGTAGCACATCCTTAATTACTCTGACTTTCCAAGAGTTGGCACTCTGTAGCTCATGTCGGATGTTGTAGAATACAACATCTTCAAGCCATTGAGGGAAGATAACTTTAAGTGGTTTGAATTAACATAAGTACGTTTTATCGTCGCAAAATGTTAATAACGAGTCATAAATCCACACCCTCTTGGGCGAAGGTCCGCTCGGGCCATTATTCAATGATTATTGCGCAGTTTTACAGGAATAAATATCTGCATATGCAAAATATCATAAATTTATTGTCTTTGTTATGTCTAAAATTCTTTAAAAAAGATAAAGTCCATTGGATTGAGTAGCAACACGCACCACATCGACTTCCGTAAATCGTTTCGACATGATATCTTCTCGCCCATTAATATAATTATTAAAGTTGTGCTATATTGTAATGAATGGACATCATAGTTATCGTTGTTCCATAACTGCTTCAAGAACACTTAGTAGGTATATTACATGAGGATTAAGAAATTAACAAGACTTCGAGATATTAGGAGATAAGAAATTAAAACAATGATTATTAAGTTTCATAAACTCATTACCCAAAAATACATGTTTGTATGCGTGACACGCCGAGATAAGGCATTCGGACATTATCATTACTTTTCACTGATCATGTAGAAATACGCGTGAATATGCTGTGGAGGAATAGAAACGTGTCAATTTAGAACATAATATAGTACAAAACAAAGATGAACAAAACTTCAAGAAATCACGTTTTAACAACACTTACCTTGTCACCAAGCCGCCCTATTGAAGCATTGCCCAAAAATATTTCGAAGGATTTTTGTGACTGTTGGACAGGGCGATCCACGGTGATTCTATCAGCAAACCACTGATCAAACTCTTTAAATAGCCTTGGATCTTCTAGGCCCCTAAGTGAATTTATATCCACATTTGTTCTTTCATCGATCTCACAGTTCGTTATTTGGAGTGTGGGTAGACGCTTGACATTCCTTACTCTCTTGAAAGGAGGAATTAAGTAAGGACTGCTAAAGACATATGACGGTCTGTATAGACGTCCAAACTTACTTATGCCAGGAGGTGCCTCTGAGAGGATATGCACCCTGTCACCACTTACGTCCCCATATAAACTATACAACGACATAAGGGTGTGATCATTATGATTGCCGGCATCTGTGTACAATTCATAATCATCCAGGGCTTGTCGATTGGTCAAGATGAACATATTAAACTAATATCATATTTAAAACTAAAAGAACACAACTGTTGCATTTAAACTTGCTCACTATATATGGGCGTCCTATTAGAGAATTACCATATGAACGCTTGGAAGAACCATCACTAAATAATGCCATAAATCTCATGACCGCTTGTCTATACTACTGTTGTTCTCTACACTCTGCCTGAAAATCCGACCTGAGTTCACTAATGGAGCGCTCAATCTTGTCCCTTCGTCGAATGAGATAATCATAACGGAACTTTTCCTTGATTATTAACACAAAACAAAAAATAACGAGAGAGCATTGAAATTAGGTATATATGATGAAAGAAAATGATATTTTAAATCAGAAGTAACCTCTGAATCCTGTGTGTCATCATAATCGTGTATGGATTTGTGATGGTCATTGGCAGCAAGCTCATCCTCAACTAGATTCTGCTCCACCTGTGTTGGGCTCATAGTGCCGTGATCCTCCTCTTTTGTCCTTATAATGGGTGGCGCGTTAATTGAAGGTTGATGCTGCACAAAGTAAAATTGAAAATGAGTAAATACCAAGACAAAAAATTTCGATTTTGATTTTGTTTTAAATTGTGCTATGATGCACTAAATGATACCCACATTACGGACCCAACTTGGGATATATGGCACGTAATCCTCCACACTCTTTCAATGTTTTTAGGCTTTCTCCTTTGTGTCCGGTTTGATTGTTTGTAAAATGTTTCCGTGCTGTAAAGAATACCAAATTTTAAGTTAGTGTAATAATCTAATATTTAGTATTATGAAAAGTAGCTATATACATACATACATATATATCACTTACAAGATGAGAGTTGTCATTGAGATATGAACACATTTCAGCAAAGTTCATCTTAGAAGAAGCCATGGGTTTCCACTGCACGATTCGAGAAATTTCCTTTTTAGTTTTCACGACCCACTGTAATGGCAGTCCTCTAACGCTTAAGAAATTCATGCCTCCAACAAAGAAAGATATAAAGTCATAAAACGTTTCATTAAATATTCATTATTACAAAACTAAATAATCAATGAGAAATTTTCTCCACACACCTGCACTGCAGACGTAAAACCATAAATGTTGTATTTTTTAATTTAATGCTTGGGTTTTTCTGCACGAGCCTTCTTAAATTTCTTAACTTTGCCATTCAATGTATTATCAAGACTTTCATATGTCGTTTCCCATGATAAACGACCCCACGGATAATTTCGAAAGTGATCTATCTCATATATCTCATTAAGCAATGAGAAATTGATTTGACAATGATCTTTTCTTCCTTTTAGTACTGTGTTTGCAAAGTAAAATAGTGTGATCTTTAGCTCATCATTGTCATCCATAGCCTCGAAGTCTAAGTCCATGAATCTTGGAATCTTGACTCAAATTGGCCAAGATTCATCTTGCAAAACAAACCACCAAAATACTTATTAAGTAACCTATACATTGTTTTATGCTTTTTTAGCACGACATTTTTACCATAGCAAAGTCCCGTAACTAGGCATCACTCTTCAATTGATAAGTGTATCAAATCATCACCAATTTGAAACCATAACTAATTATTGTTGTTACTTTCTCCATTAGTCACTTGCCTAAACAACACATTATGCACAATTATGCCACTAAATAGAAAGTTTTGGCACTTAATAAAATGTCCAAATATGTCATCCTTGAACAGTTTCAATTGCTGTTTTGTTAATTTTTTTCAAATGGCTTTTACAACTGTATCTAATTTACACATACTCATGATATGCCCGAGAAAGTGATCGTCATAAGGTACTTTCATCATGCTTGATTCTTTCATCGGTCCGGGTAGATTATGCTTTCTTATTTTCAATTTCTCTATTTATCTAATATAAGTTACAAAATAAAATTATTATATTACATAATTATTGTGAGGGTAATTCCTTCGTTAATTAATAATTGAGTGAATATAATCTTCTCTCTTACCCAAGTGTGAGTGGAATAGACGACCTCGAATATTAGAGAGAGTTAAAAATATAAGCAGTGCTTTATAAGAATTGATGTCTAGTCCTAGTAATAGGTTGATTTGTAAATATCAGTTATAGTCGCATGTAGTATGAGTTATAGTCTCATGTAATATGAGTTATCAGTTATAGTCTCATGTAATATGAGTTGTAATTTGAGCAATAGTCTCATGTAATAAAAAAAAAAAAGCTGTTGTTTAGTGTGATAGGCGCCCGCACATACTGCGTGCGATAGTCGGGCCTTCCATTCTTTTATCTATCACCAAATGTATTATATATCGCACTTGGTATACGTAAAACAGTATACACAACTCAACAAACCCCCTCCCCCATCATACTTTCATTATACAAAAACTAAACATAAAGTATCTAAGAGGAATTTCATCAAACACCTAATATGCAATAGTTATTACTCATCATTATAGCTAAATTTTTCTTCATCATAACACTCCAACAACTTATAATCATCTAAAATCTCAATCAAATTCACTCAAATCATTATAAAATGTTGAAGTTTGCTACTTATGGTTTGGACTCTTTTCAATTTATTGGATTCGTTTCCAGTTCGTATAGATTACGGTGGATTCGATTGGATTTTAGGTCACATTTACCTTCGTCGTTACAGTTGTTGTTGCGTTGTCGTCGCCATTCGCCGGTCACCATTCATCGTTCAAGAGCAAAGTTTGGAGTGTGGCTAGAGAGAGTTTGGAGTGTGGAACTGTGGAGGGTAATTTAGGGCAAAAAAAGTTTTTTTGGCTACTTATGATATGAAAAAATTTGAGGGGTTAAAATCAAAAAATGTAAAACTTTTTAGGTTATTTTTATAATTTTCCCTTCATTAATTGATAAGAAGCTTTATTAGTTAATGAGGTTAATGAGGAAGCTTTATACTCTATTAATTAATGAGGAAGCATGAGCTTTACATAACTATATTTTTGGGTAAAGGAATTTGCGAAATCGCAGATAGATGTATAGATACTTATAAAGTTTAATTCAACAAGGTAATTTCCTCCAACATGCGAAGCCTCCAACATTCAAAACTAGACAATTTCCGTCAAGATAAATTAAATTTTGTATTAATTTCCTCCAACATTTCAAATTTAATTTTGATTAAAATTAAATACAAACTTTTCATTATATATGCATGATGACTTGTTAATTTTAAACAGATAATACCCTTATATATAATTAAATGAAAAAAAAAAATGAGAGGAGTCATGATTATAATACATTTGATTTATACTTTTCATGATATATGCATGATGAAATATAAATTCATAAGATAGGAATAAATTAAGATTTTTTTGGGGATAAATTAAGACTTTTTCCTTTTCACAAAAATTATTATGTTATTTGGATTGTTAATGAAAATGATTATAGGCTTTCAAAGTCATTTAGGCGATTAGAATTTACAAAAGAAAAATATTATTAATATTATTCTTTTCAATTAGAAAATTTTATTTGTAGAAAGAAAGCCATCATATTAACAAACAGTCCAACAAATTACAAGAAAATATGCATCAACCCAGTCATGTATTCATATTTCCTCTCCGCTTTTGTATCCACTCCACAATATTTTTTTGGAACCAAATATGAACCTAAAAATCTTTAAAATGATAATTAATTAACTGAACACGTCTTAATTAACTAATTAATTAGGCTTTAGTTTGAAGATCTGATTATCTTCCACGAGCTTTCTATCAAAGCATTTAGTAGGATGCTCTTGATCAATCCAACAAAAAGAAAAAAACTAATGCTAAATTATGAACTTGCCAGCTAATAGTGATATATTCTTACTGCCTTGCCTCAAAAATAACAGCATAACAAATGAAAATAACTCTCTTATGGGAATGGGAAACAAATTTTCAAAATAAAATATCCCAAAAACATCCATAGACCAAAATAACCTGAATATAGGGGAAATAAACTCCAAAGATATTTGTTTAGAGCTGAGAAAGTTAACATCATCAACCAATCACTATCTAAAAGAAAGTTCATAAACAAAATGGCATGCTCATTTCATTTAAGTATTAGAGCTGAAAAAAACATTTTCTGACTTAAAAAAATGTAAAACAAAGTGAACCAAATTAACAGAATCCAATTAGTACTTTATGAAGCCTTGGTTCATTCGCGGGAATTCACAATGAAATTCTGGCGAGTGATGGTATTTATTGCCACAGGAGGCCCTGCAGTTCGAGGCCATGCCTGAAATTTCTTCTCGGTTTCTTCCCACCAATCTTTGCTGACAGTTTTTTGGGGTTCTGCCTGAAATATCATTTAAGAAAATTATAAGAAAAAAGGTAGCATCAACGACTTAGCAAAGTTTTGAAGCTAATAAAGACAGAGGACCCCAACTTGCCTCCAAATAGCTTCTTTTCAGCAATAAGTAGATCAAACGCAAATGCAAGTCCAAATGATCCTGCTACTCCAGCTATTATCTTAGCTGCCATCCTCAAACTACAACAACCAAGAAAAGTTCCAAATATCATCAGGGAGAAAGAGCTATGAAGCCATATCACAAAAGTCAGAACACATCAGAATCACGTTTACCCAGCTATTGGGAATTAATTTCCTCACCACAGGCCTTTTTGAGACCCAGCAATGGCCACTCACCTTCTGGGTTCGGGAATTTAAAAATTTAACTCTCTAGGAATAGGATAGAGTAATGTATTAAAATATTAAAAGCAGGATGGGAATGGGTTGAGACTATATTATTTTGAAACAAGAACAATATTTACTTTGAAAGACAAAATAGCAGAGCCGACATAGACTAAAGAGATGCCTGAATACAGCTAGAATTTGCATTGATTGAACAAATGGAATTCCGAATAATAGCAAGATTCTAAATGGAAGGAGTGTGTTTGCTCAAATTTCGGGTATAAAGGTAGGAAATCTAATTTACGATAGATGGAAATATAATACATAATCTAAAAGGGAAGAAGGGTAATAATAATGATACCCAATAAGAAAAAAGCACTAAAAAAGGGGAAACATAAAATGAATCTTTGAGAAGCATCAAATTTATTAGGATATATTCATATCCCCCTAGCCGAATTCCCCTGTGGGCAACAAGCCTGACCTGTGCTCCTATGCTTTTACAAGAACTATTTCAGCAGAGGCTACTAGTGATGATGCTACCTAGCCTGAGGTGGGGTAACTAGCATGACACTGAAAGCCTCGTCAGCCCAACATTCGTGCCAACCTACAACATCTAACTATAACTTCACACCAAGTCACCAACCAACAACCCAAAACTACATGGGGAAAAAGGCGTTATTTCATAAACCTTTCAGGGGATCAATGAAAAGAGGAAGCCGCTTCGCTACAATTCAATCATCACTCACAGGAAATACAAATTTCATTAGATACGACACCGAACAGAATTTATCAAATACATTCATACATACGTACATACATCTATACATACATTACATTCCAATCTTCTCATATGCTAAATAAGTACACTCGTGAATCATACATGCATAATTTAACGCTGTGGAAAAAAAAGTGCAAAAAATGAAATTTTCTATTCAAAATTTATTCTTTCCATTTTAATTTCAAATGTTTCTGAAAATTAATCCAATAAAGCGAAGCTTTATCTATTTATTTATTTTTGCAATACAGAAGATTCTTTTTTTTCCGTCTATTCATACAACATTCCCGGAAACCAAACAGAACGTATAAAAGATTAAAATAATGAAAAGTAAGATTGAAAAGATGGTAAAAGCCCTAACTTACCGAGAGAAAAGGAGAAATGGATTGAATATCCGTAGGGTTCAGCTGAGTTTGATCGTCCACAAGGCGTCTTGTTGAATCCAAATTGCACCCTTTTTCTTTCTGTGCCAAAATGGAGAATTTTCTGAACAACGTCTACGCATATGAGAAAAACTACTTTCCACTTCGCGCAAGTATGTTGCCACGTGTATTCATGGCTTTAAGAGTGTTGAATTTTAGACAATATCACTGGCTTCCCCTGTACTATTGCCTAAACGTTGATGCACCCTAATAGTTGAAGTTTATTACAATTTTCAGGTCAATAGTTACTTGTATGATATTTTCATATATATTGAATTCAAACTACATATTAGTAAATTCAACAAAATTTATCCTTTTTCATTTATTTTTGAAATATTCAGCTATCGATTTTCCAAACTTAGATTGATTTTGCTAGGAATTATGATAAAGCACTGATATAAATTTATTGGTTATATGAAAATAAAAAATAATAAAAATAAATCATGCGAATAAAGAGGTATTTAGGTTAGCCTCGTGAATGAATTTAGCATAGGAAGAGCTAGGGTATAGGCCCAGCTGGCCTCTGAATTTTCTTTTTTAATATTATTGAAAAAAATATTGATTTATTATTTAAGAAAGTGCCCCATTTGAATCATAAAATTATTAAAGTGTCATAGGTAATTTTAAAAGATTTCATGTTGGCCCTAGTTTAAATGTCCAATTCTAAATAATTTGATTAATTATTAAAACATTATAAACTTAAATAAAGACGAAAGAAAAAAGATTATTAAGATAAAAGAAAAAAAGATTTACTTTATTCTTTTTGTCTTTTTTCGTCTTTTCAGTGCTTTGAACAAGAGGTACACTTGTTAATTTGTTTGTCATGGAGTCGGTGTATGGATTTCATCTTAAAGTAATTTTGTGCAGTTATTTAGTCTTTCAACATTGATTCCTAAGTTGTAACCTTAGCTAATTCTAATTTTTAATTTTTCCAAGTGATCTTATATCTAGTTTCAAAATCCCTAATTTTATCATGTATTATGTTTGTTATTTGTGTTGCGTTATATGAATGCTTTTACTATTATTAACGTATTTTAAGAACAAATTAAGTGATAAATTAGTTGTGTATATTGGAAAAGATATTTTTAATTATACTAATAATGAAACTAGTAAACATTGTTTTAAAAATAGGAAATGCAATTGAGAAGTCTTCGACGAGGACAATTTGTAATAAATAATTTATTATCAATGTATATTATAGCTGTAATGTTCTATATTGTCATCTAAACTTTTAAAATTGTATTAAATTTAAAATGGGGTACTGATCAAGTGTGCATAGTCTAGCTCCATTAGTAGCACAACTATGCACATGGCAAGCTCTTATTTGGAGGTTGTGAGGCCTACAAGACATCTCCCTATTGAGAGCTTGCCACACATGCAATGGCATACTGTAATCATGTTCAATATTAAATGTGTCCTAGCTCAATCAAAATGCTGGCTACATCCTAATTAGTCTTGACAAAAATGTTCGGGTCAACTTGACCCTCAAAAGGCATGACCTACAATCGGCTTTCTGCTTGAGGGAGGGCCTGGACATGAGCAAAAAAATTCTTAGGCAGTTAGGCTTGCTAGGAGATGGGCTAGACAAGGGCTTAGACAAAAAGCTAGAGTGAGACTGGCTGTTTATATATTTTTAAATGAGTAAATTTAAATTTATAAATTAAATTAATAAATCAATTTCTAATAATTTCAGATTCTCCTATTAAGCTTAATTATTCAAATGTAAATTAATTTAACACTTTTAGTCCTTAGGTAGCCTTATTATTATTATTATTATTATTATTTTATACTATACTTAAATTAAGGCTACCTAAGACCTTAAGTAAAATTAATTAATTAAGAGAATACTTAAATTAGAATTCAGCACTAAAATATTAAATTTATAAATTTTTATTTTTTTATTTATTATTTTATTTTGAGACTGATTTTTTTTAATTCATTGTTGATTATAATAATTTAAAAAATTATTTAAAAAATCTATTGTAGCTCAGGCTAGGCTTAGCCCAGCCCTCCAAACTTGATCGGCTTTTAGGGAGCCTTGCCATGTTGCTCCTCATATGGGCTTGGAAAATCAGGCCTGGCACATCAATTTATCATCCTTATATCCAACCAATTAAATCATGTGACATTAATTTATAAGAAATCATGAGTTTATTGCCCTAATATAACTATTTTCTACAACATATGCTAGCAAAAATGCTATAATCTCATTTTACTAATTTTAATGTTAGACAAATATTTGCTTTCAGCATTCCTGATTACATATTTCTAAAGTTGTACAAAAAGTTTTGATTCAAATGGATTTAGTTTGTAGTCACAATATTTAAAAGAAATATATACAGGATGAACTTAATGGTCTTCAATTATACAACAAAATTGACAAGGGAAAATCGGAAATGTCCCAGAAAAGAGAAAAGGAAAAAAAAATAGTGAAAAAAAAAGGCCCCATATTTTGCTATGATCTCTCTGTGTAGGAGAAAACACAACCCTCAAGTAACAATTGGTTATGATCCTGGTCCTGGCTGGCTACATATAAAGAAAATTCCTATTAAAAAATCTCACTAAATGGGTATTGTGTATATCCCATTTAATACTTATATGATCAAGGCTGAAGGCTGAAGCTTACATAAACGCATCCACTACAATGATGGAAATAATAACAAATAGAAATAGACCCTTTATATACATCATCTCTGAGGACTGAGGTGGAGACCGAAAACTTTGGCAGGAAACAATCAGGAATGAGTCATGCAGCATATGGAAAATAATTGGAGAAGACTTGATTTTGCAGGAAAGTAACGAACTTAACCAATCTAGTTACAACAGTAACTTTTCCTGAGGATACTAAAATTCCAATACACAGGGAAAGTGGATTCTTGCAGCTGACAAGATAGAAAGATTGAAAAAAAGAATGAGGTGAATCTTGCAGCTTAGAAACCTCTGACCTGTTAACATGATGCATCATTTTGAGTATCAATACGGTCTATTTCTTCGTAGATCTCTAGGATCAACAGCCAGCAGCTTTCAGGAAGTTATCATATGGACTTGATGCTGGCAGTCTGAAGTATTGAGGATGATGCTGATACTCAGTCGCACATTGTGTTGTAACAGTACCGACTGGTGGTTTGTTTGAATTGGAAGTGATGCTCTCCTCAGTGAAGGGATTACCAACCTGCAATATTGTTTTGGCTCACAAAGTTAAAAGCTAAAGGAGTTTATATAGGTCCTCAAGGTCTATCAGTTAACAACTTTTAAGTGCATTAAACTGCATTATAACTTAGTAGGAATTTTTCAACTGAACAAATAAATATGTCTCAACAATTATATCAAGCATGAATGTGCACAAGCGAAAGGTTTGGAAGAACATGGAAGTACCATAAGGGAACCCACATCAACTCGGGAAGGCAAGACCTCCTTTACCTCATTTTCATGATTTGTTATTGAGAAGTTAATCAAACTTTCCTGTCTCAATTGAGCACTCATCAAATGAGACATCTTTTTCTGCTTTCCCACCAGAAGTGCTTCACAGTGGCCAGCCATTTCCTTGTAAGGCATGTCAGTTGTAGAGACAGAAATTCTTCCAACTTGATGTGTTGTCTCTAACACCTATGTACATAAATTGTGGTTATATTCTGCTTTTGAATTAATTGTGGTTATTGAGTTTTAATAAATTCTATAATTATGCATTCATTATTCGCCACCTTCGAAGTAGGTGTCACTCGTCATGGTGTCCACAATATTGTAATGATAAACCATTATTAAAGAGTGATTTGCCTTAACAAATAAATCAACAAGGGCATCCCATATTTATCATATGAAAAAGGAAAAGAACAAATTAAAAGCAATAACAGAGTACGATATGCATACATACCGATTCTAGGAGTTGATTGACGCTCAAGAGACTGGGCGTTTCCATGGCCAACTCAGGATTACTTTTGGCTTGACTTTCATATGAATCATTAAAAGCATCATCATCAATTGTAAAAAGAGTAGCAATCTGCACAAATACAATCAGGTTACGGATGTCAAAGCACTAGTATGAAGTTTGGAAGATTTGCAAGTAATTACCTCCTTTTGGGATTTGCTGTTCTTTGAATCAACTAGATATATATTGTTTGGATTATCCATGAATTGGGCTCCCAGTGGACATAGATCATCGGGTAAGAATTCACTAAGAAGTTGCTCCTTCATGCTAGACAATTCAGACTGCACCAGCAGGTCAACAACTATTAGAGTAAAATAATTACCATGTACAATAAGCATACTCAAATGTTCAGCAATGAGAAATAATTGTCAATTTCACATAAAAACTGTACGTTGGACAGCTGTATATTTGGCAAATTTTCCAAGCTCTTCAAAATCTCAGAAGCTAAGCTCTCTCTAGTTTGGTCGTCAGTGTTATCTATTTCGGAAAGGAACTTCAAAGCCAAATCGTCATCTTCTTTTGACCCAAAAATAATTTTAGGCAGGTCAGATCCAGTATTAATGGCCCGTAACTTCTTGTCTTCAAACAAGTGTAGAAATGGATCAACCTGATTCAAGCACAGGGAAAAGTTAATTGCTTGCATTGATCCACATGCATAAAAAAGATGGAAGAAATACTTACATGAATATAAACACTTCTAATGCTATTCAGTACAGTACATTTTACTAGGTAAATACATGCAAATTAGAATTTCTTCAACATTAGGTCACGTACCTTTTTCTCTGTAAGTAACAACTTGGAAGGCTGAACAAGAGAATGAATATTAAATGCTTTTGCTGAAAAAAGAATCATAGATGTTGCCAAGGTGAAGAGAGACCTGCGACGTGATGGTGGGAGTGGACCTGCAAAAATAGAGAGAATTGGGCTTGAGCTGAAGCATTGACATCTCAATAAAGCACCGAGTTTCTTGATCATTTTCACTAAGGAAATTGGGAAACATTGAATCAAGCAAATCTAATTGTCAAAATCAATTGGGAAACACCGGATCAAGCACAGCTAATTGTCAAGATTACTTTCTTGAAGATTGCTATACCTGAACACCTGTAAACATCAATTTAAAGAACTATAGCTTTTTACACCGCTTGTCTTTTGGTTGAGCATTTCTAACTGGAATTGGAAAAATAGTTATCAAGAAGATTTCAGAAAGAATTTCTAATTTAAATTAAGTGTCAGTAACCTAACAGTTTTATCTTAGATTACAAGTTTTTATGCAATCATGCAGAAGATATTATCAAGCTTCAAAATCTCTCATGTAGATCATATGGAGTAGAAGACTATCAGCAGAATTCAAGAGGACTTCACAGTGTTCTTCAATTTTCTTTAACACAGACATGAAATAGAAATTCAGTTTCCTATCCTAATGGAACAAACTCAATCTTGACTAGATTGTAATTGAATTATTTTGTGTTATTAGAGAATCTGAATATAATATCAACTAAAAGAATTTTATGCACAAGATATGGCGTTATTTTATCTATCACAATTGGATTCATAGATTATAAATGGTTATCTTAAATGGCCATAGAGGAAATCCTCCCATGCATCATGAAGAGGCGAAGGCAAAGTTAGTGGCGGTTTGAGTTGTGAAGTGCAGAGCCTGATACCTTAGCCAGAAGGGTATGTACCATGTGCAAGCCTATTATCAATATTTTTGTAGCACAGTTAACCATAATTATCACCAGGAGTCCTGTTGTGAATAAAATTCAGTAATGCATGCAGGTAGCCCTGATCATGGAGACAGTAAGCAAGAATTTAGTCTATAAATGAGCTCATTTTACACAAAACTCTGTTCTTCCCTTCAGAAAGTTTATCATATATCCCATAATACATCCACAACAACTTCTTTAGCTAAATTAAGGCACCTTGGATTCTCATTGATTTCTTAGCATAGACACAGAACAAATGATAAGAAAACGTATTTGTTATTGTAAATGGGCAAGGTAAACATGTAAAACATCAAAAATATCACTGAACTATTATGGTCGACATTCAACGCTAATTCCAACACATAAGCAAGGAATTGCAAGTATGATCAAAACTTTAGAGCTTACCTCCTTCATTTAGAGATATGTTGCGCAGCGAAAATGATAGCTGAAAACTTCGAATAAGAACTTCATTACTGGAATTCTGCAAGACAAAATAAATTATTATAGAACTGGAAATTTAGCCATAGAGTACAAGTCCTAGGAAAAATGTGATACATTCACAAACAAATTTCATGAATAACTACTATGAGTAATTTTATAGTAAGGAAATCCCTTACTTTAGACAAGCTTAAAAAAAAAAAAAAAAAAAAGAGAAAAATGCAAACATTCCAATACAGTGTATATTATCCTATAGCGTATTAAAATCTGATTTTCTTTGTCTTTTAACATGTTCCTTACTTTATTAAGTAAGGGATTCCCTTATTGTACAATTACTAACTTCTATAATTTTAAAATGTTGTTCATCTACAACGAACATGCTATGGTTAACATAAAAATGTAATGATGTGGCTGCCAGCTACTATGGCAGATAAAATACATTTTTCTAGCATTTGAAACAATTAAAAGCCAATGCATCCAAGGATAAAATCCCAGCAAATAAAAAACTAAATTAATCAGATGAAGTCTACACTCCAAGATTTCCAATCAAATCAGACCAATGTCAAGCATAAATTTCTTCCTCTAAAGCTACACCCCGTTTTGAATGAATCTACTCCGCAAATTTTGTAATGTTCCTAGGATTGCAGTCAAAGGTCTAATGAAACTAATTGACCTGAGTTAAAAGAAACTAACTTCCTGAAAAGACAACACTAACTATATTATTAAACACCCTTGTGAAACTTATCTATGATAAAACTTCCTGTGAAATTTAATAAAATCTGAAAAGTTACTATCTTGTAATTTTGAAGTTATTTCGAAATCATTGCATTAACTAAGTTGGCTGCCGTAGAAATGTACTATCTGAGCTGCACTACTGCTTCCTCTTTGCAAAAGAACGTGCTCTATAATAGGGGCGCAAAAAAGCAACCATGAAACACAATGCATGGATCTTGCAAATGTGGATCACGGATGCAAGAGCAACAGCATATAAGAAAGGCTGCTCATGAAAGGATACAACCATCTAGTTGCATTCCAGCGATTACCTTGGCTCTAGAAAATAGCAATACAAGGCTGTACGTATGAGCGATGGCTTCGTAGTTTTCAGGCATACTTGCAGGAGAGATGGATTGTGCCCAGATTGATGATAGCAAGAGAGTAATCTGACGGCTACTCAGCCTTAGGGAATTGGCTGCCTGATGAATGACAAAATAGAAACTGTCACATACAGGTTGATGAGTGACTAATCAGAAATCAGGTATTAGGTACACAGTTCACAATCATAACATTCATTTTCTAGAGGACTTCAGGCACAGAGTACTGGGAGCAACTCGCTGCTGCCTTTGCGAGAGCTGCCAATAGCATAGCATACATGTATAAAGGTAGGCCCAAATCCATCTAAATATGAGCTCTCAACTGCAATCTAAGTTCACTTGTACAAGTATATAGAAGTCTGATTTAAGCCCGGGGGCATAAATATAAATCATTTTATTACTGCTGTTGGCTCCTTTGTAGCACAAGAAAGAAACTTATTGACCTTAAAAGAAAAATGTAAAATTTGAGTTACTAAGAGCGACCAACACAACAAACCAAGAATTAATTTCTAGTGCCTACTGCAAAAAGAAGATTAAAGCAAGATAAAAACAAAAGGCTGATTGGAGCCCAGTCCTGACCTAACTGGATTTCAAGTTGGTCCAAATCCAGCTAACAAGATAAGCATGAAAGACCATAAGACCAAACCTATTTGCCATGAAGTTTCAGACAGATAAAATTGCGAAGACTTACTGGCTCTGTTTTGAAATCACTCATAGAATTTCGGTCAGTCATTGCAGATGCCGGGGAAGCTTTCCTACTATATGCTCTACTATAAGATGACTTTAATCTATTAAGCCCCCCGTTACCACTATTTCTTGGTTGTCCCTCACTAGCAATATTATCTCTGTTGTCTTGGTGAGTATAATCCCTTGATATAGTTTTGTCCCTTCTTAGCTTGTCAAAAAGGGCAGCCGAAGAAGAAAAGACAGAGACAGTTCTTGAAAGTGCCCTTGGAAGGTCCCCTGCCTTCCTTGACTCAGCACTATTTGTGGATGGATTTGGGCAAACTGAAGATGGCACTAGAACAACAGAAAATATCTGGTGAGCTCCAACTCGTGTTTCATGGTCTGGGTGGACCATAGCTGGAAGTAATTGATAAAATAAAGCCTCTGGGAATGCCTGAAAGAAAGAAGAATTATTAGATGCTCTGGAAAACTTATAAAACAAGAAACAGCTGAACATATAAGAGAATAAAAAATAATGGAAGTGCCATTCTTGCCTTGTTTTGATATGATGAATTCGGCAAAGAGGCTACAACTTGTGCTGCCCGATAAACAGTGGCAATGGTAGTTCTGGCTATCACTGTAATAGTTGAGATGTTCTCCAACATCCCAGCCATAACATCAAGAATTGGGCCTGCATCTCCAACCTGTTCAGCAATGGTAGCTCAGGCTTTTTCATTTCATAATGCAGATGAAAATTGATGGTTATAAAAACCAAAATTAATCATTTTAGAAAGGAAGCCAGCCCAAAATTAAATAAAAGAGAAACATCGCAACAGATAAGCTTATCTCCAGTTTTAATAATAATGAAATTTCAGACTAAAATAACAAATAAAGAGGATGAGTTGCACCTTATATGATAACTGTACAAGGCACTTATCCACTGATTCTCTAAAGTTTCTGTTGAACTTTATTACATCAGCTCCCAGATTTGCATCATCAAGCGAACAGTGGATGCTCTTCCGCAAATGCCTCATTACATCTGTCACTGCACCTATTATTGCTACAGAGGGCTGAACCTTTGCATGTTCAGTAAGGGAGGTGGTAACATCAACAATTTCGAGCTGCATGTTTGGTTTTTTAAGGACATTTTTATGATCAAGATGCTTAATCAATATGGACAGCAAAAAGTGTGTATTTTGCCCAGTATTATCCATTAGAACTTGCATATCCTTCAGTACTAAGAACGCCAGACCAGTCTCAAGAGACCATAGGTTTGCATTATCAAAGTAACGGAACAAAGACTCTAAAACTCGACGAATGGTTGTAGCCTCCTTTGCTAGCTTAGCCATGTTATGTAAGCAAACCCTTGACCAAAAGCATGGATTCTCAGCATCTTGTCTGTAGAATTAAAAGAAACAAATCTTTTGAGAAAGATTTGAAGACAGTAACATATAAATATTTCAGAGAATTCAAAATCAAGAAATTACATTGACACGTTTATTTCGCCTTTTTCATTGACCATTTGTCTCCAAGAAGGAACCGTTATCAAGACATCTGGCAAAGGAGAGACATGACCCTCTTTTTTGCGAACTTCTTCTACCCACCGGCTCTGATTCTGGTCAGAGTTCTCTGAATTTCTTTTAGGGCCTCCATAATTTTCCAGGACCACTGAAACAACCTGTCCGATAACATCAAAAAAAATTTCAGAAAGTCACAAAAGATAATATTATCCATTTACTCTTTCACTGACAGCCAGATTAAGATAGAATAAATGAGATGCCACAAGTTTTAAATGATTTTTCATTACAACACGCACCCATGTGCCCGTGCACGTGCACACATTTACAAATCAAGACAAGGAGAAAAACTTGCACTACTAATCAGACAAAACAGAAACTGCTTACGTTATCAAACTCAACTGAGATGTGAGAATGTTCCCCCATAAACCGAACCTACACATCAAAATAGATAATGTGATTTGAATTAGAATATTCACATATCTGCAAAAACCTGCATTGATTATATGGGAAAAGAGAACATATAAGTGTAAAAATGAAGTTATAGAGGAAAGTATAACTCCAGCGAAAAAAGAAAAAAAGAAAGATGGAAATGGAACATGAGTACATTGAAATTGAAGTGTATGACAAACCAAAATTTCAAAACTAAAAACTTCATAATCTAATATGTTCTCTAGGTTTAACAAAAATGATACAGAGATTGACCCACACTACATCCAGGACTCATGCTAGAAGCAATGCAGAAGTTGTTGGTCTTGTCAGCACAACCTAAACAGTCCCCTCACTGGCTGAAAGGTATTCTGGATGATTTTCACCTTCTACCCCTAACCCAGCAGAGCATGCAATTACTAAGTTGCATGAAGGTGCACTTTTAAAAAACCATTCTATTGGCAAGTCAAGTATCTAACAACTGAAGCTATTTTGAGTTGCAGTAGTCTACACTCCAATCTTGAGGACTGACAAGTTAGAAGTAGTTGGGTTTGTTGTCACGATCCGCATCTGGAGTTCAATAAGTGAAGGCTGTTGAACTAAATATTTACACAATTTCTAGCATCTTAAGCTTTTACGGTTAACAGAAAGTGACATGGGTTACCCACGTTATACTTGTCCAGTCCTTAAAGCTCCCTCAGTGCCAACGAACTCTACCACAGGCCAACATGAAAAGATCATGCATATTATGCGAGTATCTTTAGACATTATATGCATCTGTTCTACGTAATTCATGATAAACCTTTCTTCAGATCAGCATCCTGCCAATGATTACAGCCATGCACCTACTACAAATGCAAAACAACATGCCTAACTATTCACTCAACATTTTTACTACTTATTGAAAAGGATAGTTATTTTTATAACCATTACTCCCATCTCTTCCTGAATTGTCAAGACTAGTCAAGGCTGGAGTAGAGGTGTACCATAACATTGAGTTCCCCTAAAACCATGACTTTTGACTACTTCAATTTTCAAACTCAAATTGGAATATATTATTTCACTTTGACTTTGAAGAGGTGGAATTTATGTATTCCTGTTTCTCCATAAGAAGATTCTTTTTATTTCTATACTAACTAGAAAAAAGTGAGATTCCTTACTAGCTCGGAGTCACACACTCTATATATGCCAGGTACCTAAGTTCAATAATGGAATGGATTTATTTATTCTCTACTTAATTGACTCTCTTAACACTTTGGCATCTTAAAAAAAATTAAAATTTCTTGATCTTCTCATCTTCTGTGGTAATGAGATGTAGAAAAAATAAAAGAGTTAAAATCTTGTCAGCTAATGTGGTTTTAGATTGAATGAGGCACTTAGAATATGAATAGAAAGAAAACAGAAAGCGGAATGGATAACAACCTACCATTTTGATTGCTAATAATAAAATAAAAAATAAATTAATAATCATACTAATCCATATGAGCAATTTAAGCTTTCCCATTATCCCATCATCCCACATCCAAGGATGAGAATGCTCACCATGCAGACATTTCCATTCCAAATCCCAAAAAGAACAACTTTATGCCATATTGAGCGTGCATTTTGTAAGTTAAGGTCACTTTTTAATTCAATTTTTCTTTTTCTTTTATAAGTCCATGTAGACTCTATGAAATATAATGCATTGACGCAATCTAAAACACTTTTTAAAGGTACTGACCATGGACTAAAGCCCTAAAGAATATAACTAAAAGAACAGTAGTTCAAATGTATAACTATTCTCACAATCAATCGTATTAGGAGATTAAAAATTAATGGGAGAAAGTATAAGAACTAATGATCTTCATGATTGATCTAAGGAAATATATTACTAACACTTCAAAGATAATGCTTCCTTGAAACAGCTTAGAACTACACACTTTTCAGTTTTTGAAGAAAACTAAGAGAAAAGAATCTGAATATTGATATTGAAACTAATCCATAACTGAATGGGTAAGCTCTATTTTTCTCACAATGTCAAACATATATAGCAGAGAAGAGCAATCCAAAACCTATTACCCTTTTCTAAGTTTCTTAAGCAGCCCAAATAAAGGATAAAGATTTTATGAATTTGAATAACAGCAGCAGCAACATGAAAAGTTTACCATTGAAGAAAGGGCCTGCAGCCCAGCAGAACGTATACTTCTTGCTCTTTCATTTTCCCCAACTTCTTGAGCTAACTGACAGAGTTTTGGGATAAAGCATTCTAAGTTAAACATGTAAGTCCCATCTTTCTGCAAAATTCAGTGCCATTAAACGTAGTTAGATTACCCATGAGCAGATAACTCCAAACATAAAACCAAGGTACAACCGACACATGATATCATATAGAATGCCATATTCTAGCACATCAAAAGCAACAAATTCACTGACCTGATTATTTACAAAGTCAAAAAGAGTCATACATCCTATAATTTGGATTTCATCTCGGAGTGTTTGATCCAGTAGAGTGTGTATAATGGTTAGTAAGCTACTGGCAAACAAAGGCCTGCGGAATTATCAGAGGCAAAACAGCTGTCATGAAAAGGAAATTCCGACAAAGATATAACAAAACATTGAAGTGCAAAGTTTTTGCAGCATAAAATGGAAAGCGTTGAGAACAAAGAGAAGGCTAAACTTACATTTGCTCCTTACATGAGATCAACAATTTCCTATAAATGCACATAACAATTTTTGCAGATTGAAAGTTCTCATTTCTCAGTTCCTTGTAACACCTTTGCTCGAGAGAGGTTGTGATCTGATCACCAAATATCGAACTTTCAGTAATGGAGAAACAATTTCAACTTGATATTGGTATTTTGTTCACCAAACAACATAATTATTGCACGAAAGTTGAGAATTGAAACCAATGGAGTTAAGCATGCCAGGAACATTTGAAATAATTCAAAAAAGCATTTTTCTTACATCACTTCTAAATTTGAGTTTTACAATAACCAAGAATACATTTCTAGAATGTTGGTGGAGCAAAAAGATTAGAAATCAATAAACAACACAGAGAAAAGAAAGAGAATTAATATGAGAGTATTTGACCATATAAGTGGTCCAGCTGAACACCAAAATGAATTACTGAAATAATTTTTATCCAACCACTATAATCCTCCTCACTTGTATAATTGCCTGATACTAGGAACATAGAATGGAAATAAAACAAAACTACTTTGAGCCGCACATAAAACAATACATACCTTTGGAATGCGCAAAGGATTTTTGTTGGCATATTCACATAATTTTCCTATCTTCCGATCATTCGGTCCTTCGTCCTACCAAAACACAGAGAGCAGCGTTCAAATTACATTCATTTACTACAAAAACCTGATGTTAGGTTTGGTATATGTGAAAGAATTTAATTATAGTCCATTATCAGTGATGCACCAACTAAAAATTAGTTATCAGCTATGCGCGAACTAAAACTTTTAAGAAGAGGACAGAAAAAGAAAAAAAGGAAAAAAGAAACTGCTAACTATTATTAGTGCAAGTTCTTTGATTAGTTCATTAAAAATCAAACCAAAATTTGCCATATAATTCAACCCAACATGAAAAAGCAAAGGTTGGCCAATTAGAATATCCAAGTGGTTAATCAGACACATTCCTTAGTGAATTATAAGGCATAGGTTTACATACTGAAGATTCACAAACAGCAATAGCATAATTTGCACTAACCTTTAACATTTCATCAGTGAGATCCCACCCCCCCCCCCCCCCCAAAAAAAAAAAAAAGGGAAAAGAAAATAAAAGAGGCAATGGCAAAGAGTACAAAGACAAGTTTAAGTGCAAAATTTTAAAAAATCCAAAAATAAAAAATAAACAAAATAATAACCAACCTGATTACGAGGAAATATATCAGAAATCAGCTTCTTATACCTCTTTACGGGCTGCCTAGACCTTGCTCTCATTGCAGGGCAAAAGAAACAAAGCCTACCACATGCTGGCAAAACTTTCCTCGAAATCACACCTGAAATTACGCTCATTTTTGTTTCCAAAAAGGGCAGGAATACTAAAACCTTCGAATTTCCGTAGAATTTTACTTTCTCTCCCTTCTACTAGAAAAACTCAACCTCAGCACCGAGAAGGGAAAGAAAAGCTAAAAATAAACAGATGTATACCTCTCAAGTTCAATAACCAGCCTGTAAGCAACAATTTATAGTCACTTTACCTCCAAATCAAAGCCAAACCGAAAAAATGCGGAATTGCTAATCCAACAAAAGGGTCTTCTAAAACCACAAAACTATATCAAATTCACACAACCATAAACAACAGCGGTCAAACTTATACAATGTGGATTCAAAATTCAATAAAAGGGTCTATTAAAACCATAATACAAAATCAGGTTTTGATAATTATTTAAATAATTGAAATAGACGATCACAACTTATGATAAAAGCAGGTACAAGGGTTCTTACAACAGCAAAATCTAATTACTAACGACAGGAACACATCTATAACCTAAGATAATTAATGATAAACAGGATCAAAATTGAACAAAAAATTATAAAAAAAATGAAATTAAAAAAAAAATCACCTCAGAGTCAGAGGATTACCTTGAGCAGCTGGCCAGAGGCTGAAAATCTCTCTAAGCCATGCAAAAAAATGTACCGAATTTCCAGCATCTCCCCCACACCGCTAAATTATACCAACATTTTCTCTCTCTCACACTAAATTATGCTAAAAATAATTAAAACTAAACAAAAAGAAAAAAAATCAAAATGTTCTGTCGTTTTAAGAGCTTTTGCCTGTCAAAAAATGAAGCCTTTTAATGCTTAAAAGATTGCATTATGACCTGCAAGGCCTGCCAGTAACGCATTTGAGAATATATTGAATAATTCCACACGTTCAAGCTTAACGGTAAACAAATGCATGTGGGCCCCAAGTAATCAAATAATATTTTTAGAAAATTTAATTGGATAGTGCATGCCATTATTTGCTTTGCTGGTTTTTCTTTTCTTTTCTTTTCTTTTTTTTTGGTTATTTTATGTGTGTAATAGCTAATAATATTTCTGCCAATTTGATTTTTTATATTTATTACCGGCCATTCTTGACTAAATTTTCTCAACTGAACTCCCATGAGCTGAACTCAAATTTCCAATTCTTTGTATCTATTTAAAATATTTTTAATTTTTTTTTTAATATTACATTATAGAGTACATTCAAAATTACTCATAATGTTGGGACCTGATTCAGATATTTCATATTTGAAACTTAGTCCGAAAATATCAACTTCCAAAGAAAGGAAAAATTTTAATCCCACAATAAACACAAAGACAATTTAACCTCGATAGCGATTGCTTATCCTCGGTCTCCTTTTGTAGATTGTCCCAAAACAGGATCCCTTCAACAATTGTGATTTAAATTTAGAAATTAACATTTAATTATAATATAGTATCAATAATTGTGTGATAAAAATTGTACAAATAAATACAAGTACTTCAATAATTTATTCTTTTAAAACGCTCTGAAGCCCAGGAAGCAAATTAGTTTCTCACTGAACAAAAAAACAAAATATTATTATTTGCTAAAAACAGTTACTTGGCAATAAATTACTCTTCAAAGTAACAATCAGAAGAATGTGATTAAAGATGGCCAAAAAGAGAAGGAAAACTAATGAAGGAGATGATTTGGTTGCATCCTATATCTTAAAGCAAACTCAAGAAATAATTAGCAGAAAAATCATTGATTATGCAAATATGAGTAGACAAATGATCCAGCTGTTTATGTCCCCTTTTTGAAGTGGAAGAGCTCAAGTGCTTCCATCTACCTAACTAGTTGTCATCCATGTGGCAGAAAATTCAAAAGCTATGAGAACTTTGAAAGAAAAAGCACTTCCAACCATTCAGTAATATGTGCATTATTTTCTACACGAGTAGAGTACCATCATCCAGGCGAAGGTAAATAAAAAATATGCAATTAGCTTAATAAACAACAGGTCCTATGTATAACTATTGCGTTCCTCTAAATTCGTCAGATAGAGCAAATAGTTTATGGCAAAACACAAGCATTGATGTATACAAAAAGAAAGAATACATTGTCATCGAGCTTTTCGTGATGATCAAAAAGAATCATGCAGGCTCCTTCATATAAACTATGGCTTGGAATGCAATAAATATCAATATAAAAGCCAGGATGGCCCAAAACATGTTATAATCCATATCACTACTTGTCTTGATACATGTATTTTTCACCAACTGAAGAAAAGGTAGATTCGAAAGGGTTAAATTATTCTTAGAAGGTGAAATGAAAAATCAAGCAGGCCACTGACCATTATATATCAGCTGTCACATAGGGTCATTTCCAGAAACTGAGATCTAGACAACATCAGGTTTCCCATTGCCATTTTTGCTTACAGCACAATGCTCCAAAGGAAATAAAAACATGATTCAACGACAAATCGAAGGATCTGTTAATACATACTACCCAAAGATAACAATAAGCAAAATTGGAAAGTAAAAAGTACTACTGCAGGTCATGATATCAGAGCCAATACATATAGTTCTCATAAAGTTGCTGTTATGGTAAAACAAAATAAGAAACTTATGAAATTCTAGAAAAATGCCCATCAGTATCCACAATTGAGAAACAAACCTGATGTTGTCTAGATCTGAGATCTAGACGACATCGGGTTTCAGCACAATGCTCCAAAGGAAATAAAAACATGATTCAATGACAAATTGAAGGATCTGTTAATACATACCGCCCAAAGATAACAATAAGCAAAATTGGAAAGTAAAAGAGTACTACTGCAGGTCATGGTATCAGAGCCAATCCATACAGTTCTCATAAAGTTGCTGTTATGTTAAAACAAAATAAGAAACTTATGAAATTCTAGAAAAATGCCCATCTGTATCCACAATTGAGAATAAAATTAATAGAAACCACAAAATTCACAAAAATTGAAAAATAAAAATTATATCCATTTGGCTGGCATCAAGACTAATCCAAAGAAAAAAAAAATCCTCTATCTCTATGGTATGTTCGATCAAAACAGGACTAAATCTTTTTTTCATTTTTGCAGGCATTAAAGCAATGTGCCCTAGAATTACAATAACTTCTTCAACGTATAAACAGCTGTTTTGACCACCAAACCTCTCTAAGCTTTTGAAGTACCACCATGGTCCCTCTCAACATGCTCCACAAGGGCCACAGGATCACGAAATCCTCGACTACATTTGGGACATACATCTACTGTCACCTTTGGACGAGCTTGATTACCACTCCTATCATGAATTTTCTCAACATGTTCTATTAGAGTTGTAACAGAGGAAAACCTTGCCCCACACTGAGGACACAACTCTGTTCCACCAGTGCCACTGCTGCTGCTCTGCCCCGCCCCATCCTTTGCTATCTGCAATTTTTGACTGATCTCATTACTCAATTTTGACATGCCTGCTTCAGCTGATGCTCGGAAGCTTGAAGCTGCATTAAGAAAGCTTGAGGTCCACTTGGTTGAAGATGTGGCTGGAGATTGTTTAGGTTTTGGCTCCTCTTTTCTACTCCTATTTAAAAGACTCATAAAAGCAAAACCCGTGTCAAGTTTCTTCGGGCCGGGACAACTGTGGTCAGGTCCAAACCGGTGCTTCAAACAATGGTCAACAGTGCAATCCCGACACTTGATCGTGTTGGAGAATACTAGAATCTCTTTACAACCACGAACGGGGCATTTTCTCTTCTTAGTAACTTTATCGTAGTTTGATGGGTCACAATCAATGTTAACGTGATTCTCCCAAGTGATGTGTGGATTCTCATCTGGTCTCAGACGAACACCTTTAGCACAAAGTGGACAAATAACAACAGTTACATCATGTCTTTCAGCCTTTGGACATTGGTGTTGATTGTAGCTTCGATGGTCCAAACAAAATACCTATCCAAGTTTCAGCATTACTATTAACACAAACCAAAGAAACCTACCAACAAGAGCACTCAGCATCTCATTATTCTATCAGAAAAAATACAAAAATTCAGTCTCCATAAGCAAATATTAAACTCCCAAAAAAAAAAAAATAAAAGTCTTGTGTTTTCATTTTAACAATCCACCTCAATTTCAACACCAACTAAAAATTCCCAAAACGGGCAGAGTTCATCGTTAGTCAACACAATGACCGACCAAACAGAACACACACCATTCCACATTAATTTTTTTAAAAAATTTTAATCACAAGCCAAATTTCCTTTCAGCCTATTCTTCAGCAATCACATAAGAACACCATCATTGAATTGTACCCACATAATAATACCAAAAAATTAAATAGTACCCAATTGTCCATCAAGCATTTGATTGATCAAAGACAACAACAATTTATCGAATAAGAATCAAACATAGTTCAATTTTACGAAATGATACCTTGTGGCAGCAATCACAAGTGAAAGGCAAGAAATCGATTTGCTTGCAATCCGGAAGGCTGCAATGTTTTCCGAGATCTGGAAATTGCGGAGTCCCCATTCAATTTTCTGGATTATTCTTTTTTCTTTTTTAAATTTTTATTTTTTATGAACAATTTTTAAAATCCCTGGCAATTAGGTTCTTGGGTTATTGAAGATTTGGAAATCCCGAATGCCGGGGAAGCGACGGCAAGGTGTCGTCAATGCGCACTAACTCATCCTCCAAGACCTATTAGCATTTATAAGCCATTACTAATATTTAAATTTTAGCCATTGTTGCTAAGTCAACTGACAAATTTTTTTTTTCTTTTCTTAACAAATTACATTGGTAAACGGTGAGCATGGTAGCAGTGGAAATTTTGGGAGCGAGTGGGAATAGGTTGTTTATTTATACTGAAATGAAAATGTGAAATAAAAATAAAAATTATATTTATGTGTTTATATTATCTTGTATTAGAAGTAAATAGTTTTAAATTATAATTTTATTTTTATGTAAAAAATTATAATTTTTAGTTACAATATTGATAAAAAATATATTTTAATAAAAAATATATTTATAAAATAAATTATTTATTTTATTATTAATTTTAATTATATAACTTAATAATTATTATTAATATTTTTAGTTCTGTAAATTATAATTTTTTATTAATTTTAATTACAATTATATAAATTAAAAATTATTGATAACAGCAACACAAATGAAACATTATTATTAATAATATAGAATAAAATTAATATTTTTTGAATAAAATTTTTATTATTATAATGATTAATAGTAAATAAATATATTACTATTAAATTAAATAAATATGATAATAATATATTTTCAAATAAAGATAGTATATGGTATATTATTAATTCTCTATGAATATAATAATCCTTTATTTAATAAGTTTAATATTATTAAATAATATAATAATATTATTTAAATAAATATAATATTATTATTTTTAAATAAATGTAATATTATTTTATTTTAATAAATATAAATTATATTAATAAAAGGGGTAAAAAAGAAAGAGGTATGAGTGAATTCTCACTCCCACATCCCCCATTGAAGTGGGAATCTCACTCTACACTCTAAAAGTGGGTAGAGCCCACGGAGTAGGACTCTCACTCCCTCCTTTAAATAAATAAGTAAACCTCCACACTCCTCATTCTCACTCCAGTAAGTAAATATTATATAAATACCTATACACTGAAGCTCACGGTAAAATTTGAATCATGTTAATATTTGTTTACATTTTTTAGTAAGACACAATACAACTAATATATACAGCTCACAATATAATCAAGGAATAAATCCTTATAAATAGTTCAAAAAATTTTGCCCCTACTCCTGTTAATATTTATTAAAATTTATAATTTTGATAAAATTTTTACATTTATAATATACTCTTTTCCGTTTCACACATCCTAATAATATATGTGAGGCCATGCCTCTATAATTTCATATTACAATTATGAACAATAAAATATATATTTCAATTAAACGAGTTTACCCTTTGAACATATCTCTTCATTTTATACAACTTCTAACATTTTTTTTTAGACCCTAACACATCGCAAATTAACATATTGGTTCCATGGTGGGAAAATTAATCTTGAGGATTATCAAATTAAAAAAAAAAAACAAAGGTTGGCGAGATTTTTCATAATAGAAAGATATAGCAAAACTGATCTCACCATTATGAAGATCCCAAACATAATAAAAAAATAGAGCCCAATGGTAATATTGCATGTCTCGTAATTAGGGAGCTGTTAAGTTACAGCTGCTGTAACTTACAGTTCCTTCAAAATCGCGTGAATAATAACCACGTGTTGTTATTGTTCATGTAAATTTGCAGCAGCTGTAACTACAACTTAGCAAAATCCTTATAATTATGTCCTTCGATATTGCTGGATCGCCAACGATGGTGAAAATATGTCGGTGTTTAACTTGTTGACCATTTTTGAAATATAATTAAATTTAATAAGTATATTGTTTTAAATACTTATTTTATATAATTTCTGATAACTCCAATTATGTTAGTTACAAAAATTTACTATTACATGGATGTCAAATTTTTTATTTCTACCACAATTAATTCGGAATATATATATATATATATATGTGTGTGTGTGTGTGTGTGTGTGTGTTTTTTTTTTTTTTAATTTGGGACCCTTTAGAATTACTTTAGGAATGCTCAAAAGCAAATTTGAACAATTGAAACTAGTTTTGGTATTTAATAATTTTTTTTTAAAAAAAAATCACATTTGGCAAAATCAATCTATCCTATAGCATATTTTAAAAACTAGGGAAAGAATTACTTTTCAAAACTTGATTTTGAAAATCAGTTTTATACTTAAGATAATATAATATAACATCCTTAAATGTGTTATAAAAGCCCAAAATTATCCTTACATGATTAGGGAAAAAATCATTAAATTGAAAGAGATTATAACTATAACCATTTTTATTGAAATAACAAAATAAAAGAAATAAAAGTAATAAAATATAAATATTTTTTTTTAGTTACATATTATAATAATGAGCTGAATTCGTTTGATGATGTGTTCAGATGAGCGGACTTGGTAACTAACTAATATGAGGTGATGAAGTGCTGATGTGCCAAGTCTGTTAATCAAGCTTCACGTGCAAAATGTGAACAGCCACGTGGCATATTATAATTGGTTAAAAGTTTAGGTTGTTAGCAATTTTGTTATTAGATTTGCTGTTAGCTACTAGCTTGAATGCATGTATAAATAAAGCAAATGAGCTTAAATTCTGTACTCTAGATTCATTTAATAAAAGTTCTAGTTTATTCCGAATCTTTCTCAATCATTTTCCTTCTTATTTTCTCATAAACCAAACAAGCTTACTAGCTCTAATATGGCATCAGAGCCTGTAAATATGTATAGTCAAATCAAAACAACTTCTTCCTTTTTATCTCTCTAAACTTCATTCAACCTGTCAAACTCGATAGATCTAACTATTATGTATGGAAAGCTCAGGTTCATGCTTCGATAATGATTAATGGACTTGGAGGCTTCATTAATGGTGATGTTGTGTGTCTAGATCATTACCCTACTGAGTCAATTGATGAATCAAGCATATCTGTAGCTCAAGCTTTACAAAAATAGGAAAATCCAAAATACATCACTTGGATGAAGACTGACGAGCCTTTACAGAACTGGATGCTTTCCTCAATGGTTGATAATATACTTATCATGGTGATTCACCCTGAAACTTCTCTTGAACTATAGGAGATGCTTGCTGAGATTTTCATGTCACTGTCAATGACAAAGTATATGCCTCTGAAGATGCAAATTTAGTCAACAAAGAAATGTTCACTCTCTATAAATGACTACTACAATAAGATAAAGAAAATTACTGATAGTTTGACTGTGGAAGTAGTGCACTTCCGTCTAATAAATTGATCATGCATTTACGTATTGGACTAAATGACAGTTATGAATCTCTTGTGACAAATATACTCACCAGACTTGAAAAAGAACAGCTTACTGTTGAATAAGTTTACTTTTATGATGCTTATTCATGAAACTAGATTCGAGATGAGAAAAGAAAAATTACTTACTGAGATCTTGCATGACATGAGTGCTCAATTTGCTCAAAAATGACAAAATTATGACAAATCTAGTTATATCAATTAGAAGAATGGTAATTTTGGAAATCTAGGGAGCTATGGTGGTAACAAGCACATGTTTGGTACTAATTTCAATGCTTATAGGGATGTTATTTTTTAAATTTTCGTTATCCTTGGACATGGAGCTTACAAGTGTAGAAACAGGTTTAATCAAAGGCTTATGCCTACGAACAGAGCTTTTGGGGAATTTAGAGGTAGAGGAGGTCAGAATTATAGTTTTTTTTTTTTTTTTTGTAGCAATGGTCAAAATAACTTTGGAAGAGATTTTGGATTTAACAATGATGATAGTTTAGGACTTGGTTTTGGATCTCCTTATACTAGACAGAATAGATCTTTCATGGTTATGTTGTTTATCAAAATCAAAGCTTTGTGTATCCTCAATACATTCCTAATACTCAAGGTGTTAATGGCGCATATAATATTGTTTCTCATTGAGCTACAACTAACAATGTGTATTATGACAGTGTTGGATTTTCGCACAACACCGATTTTGTTGCAGCACTCTTAGCCAATTATGGCAGTGTTGCTAATCCAACTTAGTACATTGATTTAGGAGCTACTAATCATGTTACTCAGGATGCATGTATTCTTTCTCAATGCTCAATTTATAATGGCACTAAAAAGTTGCATATCAGAAATGGTAAGGGGCTACCTGTCATAACATTGGTACTGTTGTTAGTAAAACATTATCTGCAACACCCTTTTATCTCCATAATATTTTGTTTGTCCTTGCCATTACAAAAAATTTTCTTAATGTCTCCAATTTACTTGCTGATAAAAACATTCTCATCGAATTTCGTGATAATTTTTTTTTTTTGTTAAGGCCAAAAAGACATGGATTATATTACTCAAGGGGATTGCTAGAGGAGGCCTGTATCAAGTTGAAAACTCAAATGTAGTCTACAATAATTCCAATTGTCATCTAATGTTTCTATATCCAGTTTTTCAAAGTCAATTTCAAATTCAATAAATAGTCCAGTATGCATGCTTACTCAAATAAGTTCATCTGGTGCTCTCACTTCTCTAATGTTTGTAAATAGTTTGTAATTCAATAAAAATGCCTCAATGGCTCATGTTGTTTCTTCTAATAAATCTATTGATTATAACTTGTTGCACAGAAGAATGGGGCATCCAATCCAACTGCTCATGCTCTAAAATAGGTCATAAAGAGTTTAGATGCAATTGTTAATATAGATAAAAATATTCATCATAAGTTCTACGATGCATATTAATTTGGTAAATGCCATAGAAACAATTTTCCTCTATTGAAACTACCACTACATGGCCTTTAGAACTCCTCTATGCTGATCTTTTGGGACCAATCCCCATTCCTTCATCTCACGTGTATCGTTACTACCTATCAATTCTATATCGTTACACTAGATTCACCTGAATATTTCCTCTCACAACAAAATCAAACACTCTATCAATATTCATCAATTTTAAAAATATGATTAAGCATAATCTGAATAAGAGAATGAAATGTATTCAAACTGGCTGGGGAGGTGAACATGTTAAATGTTGGAGTTATAAAAGAAGAAGAAGAAGAGAAAACAGTTGCAGAAAGTCAAGAATCTTTCAAAACAAGGTATTCAATTTAGATATCTATGTCTTTATATCCATTACCAAAATGGTAAAATAGATACATTGTTGAAACTAGTCTCATACTCTTAGCTCAAGCTCATTAACCTTTAAAATTTTAGTGGAATGCCTTTTATAATGCCACATTTCTCATTAACAGACTTCCATCCCCTATTTTAGATAATAAATCTCCATTTGAAAAGCACTTTCATAAGCTACCTATCCATATCATCATGAAAGTCTTTGATTGTTCATGTTATCCATATCCCAGGCCTTATAATCATCATAAACTTGCATCTAGAAGTGGTAGATGTGTCTTTCTTGGTTATAGCTCTCTCCACAAGAGATATTAGTGTCTTCATTCATCTGATAGAATTTTAAATTCGTAATCATATTATTTTTTATAATTCTAACTTTCTTTTTTCAATCAGGAGTTAATTTTTCTTCAATTTCTAGTTCCTGCTTATCTATAGATTGTGATACTTCGGTTAAACCTCGTATCATTTTCTTTCAAACTCAGGCTACTGCACAACTTGACGCATGTCTTTATCAATCACCTACTCCAGGAATAGATTCAGATTCAATTCCATCCTTACTAGATACACGGCCTTCACCACCCTCACAAATAAATCCACTTGAGAAACACTCTTCATCAAACACTTTGCCTCATTGGTTAACTCCACCTATTTAACCTGTTACTGGATATCCCATGGTTATTAGATCTAAAGCAAGAATATTTAAGCCTAAAACAGCTTATGAAGTGAATTATTCACCAAAATCTTCAGTCTACTTTAGTATCATCAGCTCTCAATAATCCAAGATGGTTTTAGGCTATGAAGCATGAATATCATGCTTGGATTGATAACAAAACTTGGATCCTTTTTCAACCATCATATCTAGTCAAAATAGTGGGTAATAAATAGGTGTATAGAAGTAAGTACAACCCAGATGACAGTACTTCAGGTATAAAGCTAGACTTGTAGCTAAAGGATTTCATCGAACTCAAGAGATTGATTATAATGAGACATTTAGTCCAGTTATTAAAGCATCTACTGTCAAAGTTATCCTCAGCTTAGCTGTCAAGTGCTTAAGGCAATTAGACATAAAAAATGTCTTTCTCAATAGATAATTGGCTGAGAGGTTTATATAGAGCAACCAGAGGATTTTGTGGATCAGTCCAAGCATAACCATGTTTGCAAGTTACGAAAAGCTCTTTATGGCCTCAAGTAGGCTCTTAGGGCATGGTTTGACAAATTGGAATTGGTTCTGACACTCCATTATGGTTTTAAGATTTAACAGTCCAATACTTCACTATTCTTCAAACATGTATAAAGCCATCTCTTACTTGTCCTTATGCATGTTGATGACATTATTGTGACATGTTCCAATCCACATCTAATTAACCAAGTTATCATAAATTTACAGTCAACTTTTGCACTTAAAGACCTTGGAGAATTGAGTTATTTCATTAGCATTCAAGTGACTCAAAATCATGATGGTCTACATCATTCATAGTCTAAATACATTATTAATCTTCTTGGCAAAATTTAGATACTAGATTGCACACCCTGCTCAACTCCAATGGCTGCAAGCATTGATCTTACTAAACAAGTCAGTGAACCCTTTGCTGACATTACTTTATACAGAAGTACTATTAGTGCTTTGCAATACACTACATTGACCAAGCTTGAGATAGCTTTTCTAATCAATAAGCTTAATCAGTTTTTAATAATAAATTAACAATATTTTTCATAATTTGACAACTTTTATACAACAAATTAGAATTAAAAATTAGAAAAATATTATAACATTGACTAATAATAAGATTTTAATTCAATTGCATTGTGATAAACGTTATTAATTTTAGTTGTTGAACGGATGTCGATGAAAAGGATTAGCCAAATTCCAATTATAGTAGAACAATGTTTTGCAATGTGAATCATGTTAACAAATTTGAAGGACAAAACAAATTTTAATTAAATTTAATTGGATAACGATAATTTTTTTTTTAAAAAAAATATCTTACACTTCCCTACTAGTAACCTAATTATTAAATCCAAGTGACATGACACTCATTGATTGATTAATGATAGAATTGAGTAATAAATAATTTTATGAGTTATGAAATCAATCATCCAACATATAAATGCTTCAACAGCACTTGGGATGAAGGAATAGATATTAGTTGTACAGTATTATTACTCCAAAAATTTATATATATAACGTTAGTTGATAACTAAAGTTTAATTCATGCAGAATATGAAAAAATATAAATGGATTGAAAGTCGTAAATACTTATTTTAGTTAATTTTTAACCAGGTAATTATGTAAACAAAAATGGGAGTTGAAGAGATATATGGAGAGGGCCAAGTATCATTTAATTATGCAATGAATAGAGCTTTTAACACCCCTTTAAAATCCTTATAGTACCCGTTTTGATTGTTATTTCCTAAAATACCCTCAATTTAATTGATAAAATGCCATCTTTATGTTAAAAGTAACGATATATCTATAAAATGTTAACCCAAAAAAAATTTCTTTTAAGATTGCATACAAATTCTAAAATATTAAATTACCTTAATTTTTTTCTTCTTGTTATGTAATTTCTATCTTCATAACTCCAAACTGTTATGATTTTCTTAAAAAAATACTTTTCAATTAAAATTTATATTTATATTTTAAATTATGAAATGGGGTGGATGTAAAAATTTTATTAAAAAATAATTTATCTAAGTGTTTAATGGAATTTTCATTCAAAATAAAAAATGAAAAATAATTTCAATTAAAAATGGGTTTTACAAGGAATTTTTAATGGTGTCAAAAGGCCTATTCTTATGCAATTTACTTATGAAATCCATTTAATTTTTTTTATTACTAAAATGTCCATAATTTAAGTTACCATTATAGATAGACAAAAATATATATATATATATATATCCTATCTCTATTCATGGTATGCTCACTTCGATTTTTTTAACTCACCTCTTGGATCTTCTTCGTCACCAATACTTGTTAGTGGAACGAAGTATGTCCAAGGTCCAATATTGATATTGGAATACTTTCAGAGGTTTGCCTTGACTTTGTCCGTGTTAACAAACAATTCGAAATGCCTCAACTTTTTTAGAACAGGTCTGAGTCAAATAGCTTAACAATGGGATTAGGCTTCAATTTTCTAGTCTGTAAAGCTCCGTTTGGATATAAATATATACTCTTCATAGTCAAATTTATTCGAATTCATGCATTTAATTTTCTTTTCATGGTAAAGCACTTAAACTATATATGAAAACAAAATAGCCATATGAGAATGAAAATATTTAAGCACTTAAATTTTGTTTCACTATAACAATATTAGTCTTTAGCGATGAGTTTTTTAGTGATGAAAAGCATTTCGTCACCAAAAGTGCCTTTTAGAGAGAAAACAAAAATTTTCGTCACCAAATATGTAGTAGGAAAAATAATTTTTAATTGTCATTTTTAGCGACGAAGGATCTGTCGCTAAAGCGTACATATTGGAACCAAAAATTTTTTCGTCACCAAAACATTGTAGTGGGAAAAAATTGGTGCCAAGCCTTTAGCAATGAAATGTTGACATATTGCGGCAAATATTTTTGTCCCAAAAAGTAGACATTCAGCGATAAAATTTTAATATATAATGATGGTCTATTTCACTGCAAAAGATGGTTTTATCAATGAACCTCTTCGTCGCTCATTATGGATTTGAATTAATTTTATAGTAACCAAAAAAAAAAAAAGTCATCGCAAAAGCAAACTATGGCTACAAATTTTTTTTTCACTAAAACAACTTTTTGCAACAAACAAATTTCGTCAAAACCCTTTTAGCGACGAAAATTAATTCATCATCAAAAAACTATTTAGCCAATGAATGCATTTTCGTCGTAAAAAAGCAGTTTTAGTGACGAACTCTTTTCGTTGCTAATAGATTGTTTTAGCGCTGAAATGTGCTTCGTCGCAAAAAGGAGTTTTAGAGATCGACAAATATGTTGTCGTTGCAAAAAGGCATTTTAGGATGAAATTTTGTTTCGTCGCAAAAGAGCTTTTTAGCAAAGATATTCATTGCCGTTTTGGTGACGGATTATATTTTGCCACAACAAATCATGATTTAGCGACAATATCTCTTTCGTCGCAAAAAAATCTTTTAAGGTTATGTTTGAGAGCTTGGATAAATTGTGGGATTGGATTAGAGTTTGGGATTAATAAAATAGCCTAGTCTAAAGTATGTTTGGTTGTCATGGACTAATGGGATAGATTAAAATTTAGTCCAAAACAATTGAGATTATTAGTCCTTATATTTATATGGGTTTATATGAGATAAAATTAAATGAAAAATTTGTGTCCTCTTTATCACTTTTTATTTTTTATTTAACCTAATATTTTAATAAAAATTAAATTTAACAATTAATTTCATAATTTTTAACCTATAATTTTATTTTGTATAGAATATCAAAATTTTATTCATTAATTTATTTAAACTAGTATTGAATATTAAACATAAAAATAATCAACTATTTCTTTATATTAGTATTGAATATTAAATATTAAAGTCAATAATTATCAATATAATTTGAAAATATTATATTATTTAAATAGTTATTTAGTTTTATTAAATTAAATTAATATAGTCCAGTCCAATAGTATACCAAACAAAAGATAGTATTATACAATCCAATCTAATTTAATCCAATTTAATCCTAAAAGTTAATCCAATCCAATCATGTCTTTCAAACGTAACCTTAGTGACTAAAAATCTAGTAAATCAATACAATTTTATAAATTTAGAGTGTATTTTCAATTATTTTAATTAGTGTTCATGAGTAATCTTTTTATTAATTAATAATATAATTTTTTATTGCAATAGCAAAAATTATTAATATTATGAAAAATTAAGAAAATAAAATGTGTTAGTTGTTAATTATTTGTTGGAATAATGATAAGCTCATATTCAGTAGGAAATTTTGATTAATTTTTGTAAAATTAAGAAATTGACTAAAATATGGGGTTTTAGCGATGAATTTTTTTTGTAGTGTTTTTTAGTATGGTTATAAATACAATTTTATTATCAATTGTTCTTTCCTGAATCTTTCATAGGTTTGCATTGGCTGTTTCACTGCATTCAAAATTTAATGGGAGAAAACTGAAAAAGAATTCTAGATTTGAGTGTTAAACCTTGACAAATATAATGATGGAAAGAGGTCAAAAGGATTTGAGAGATTGAGAAAGAGTTGAAGACGCCGTAAGAAAAAAAAAATTGTGTAAAAAACATTTTGATGTTGTTAAAAAATTAGAAAATCAAGTAGACTTGTAAGAAAAGATTAATTTATGGTTTGAAACAATCGATTAAATTTAAGTATCATTATTTACATATATTTAAAAATAAGATAAACAAAAAAAAAAAAAACTTGTAGTATACAAAGGCATATTATCTTTAATTTATGGCCCATTTTATAAATCGAATAGCATTATGCTTACAAGTATTTTTTTTAATATTATATAAATTCATATTCAAAAAATAATTTTAATTCGTGAAATATCACGTAGGTCTCCTGGTAGGATTAAAATTCATCATACTTACACAAAAGGAATTAAAATTCGTGAAATATTGATTATTGCGTTTCCATAGGACTTCATACTTCAAATTTAGCAACGATTTCTTTGAAAGAATTGAAGATGAACATGAACATGCAGCATGATCACTGGAACAAACTTTTGATTGATTCTTTGCCTCCCAGTAATGATGTAGATGATAAAGAATTCGTGACTCGTTACTTGATGAACAGAATCCTGTAAAAACCTGTGCTTCCCAACAATTTTACGATGGTTAATATCCTCAGCAATTATCAGGTTAATCTGTTTCTTAATTCATTATTCAATTTATTAATTTTTTTTCATGCATCAATTACTGTTACTTAGTGAGTAAATTCTCACTTAGTCCTTATAATTTGATGTAATTAACTAGTTAATTTTTATAGTCTTTTAGAACCCAAAATTTTCTAATTCTTCCTAATGTGTATGTGTATGATCCGTTAAAATTTACCTCATCATTCTCATTTTTTATTAAAACTTAAAGGTTCCTAACACCTATTGTATGTTTGTTCTGTTAAAATTTATGTTATTATGCTCATTTCTTTTTAAACTTTCGTATTGCTCTATCAAATACTCTCTAAATAGTTTGAGTTAATTACTCAATTAGTTCTTATATTTTTGAAAATTACCCAAACATTCATATTGTATATCATTTTTTATTTTTGGAATTTACTTTATTATCCTTTATTTTTGAATTTATCATATTTTTATGTTATACTGGACAAAATGCTATTTTACACTCGAAAAATTAAATAGAACAATTATACAAGCACGATAATAACATTTTTGGTAAATAATACTTTCGGGATTAAAGTAGCATAACCCTCTTGATGCCTATTTGTTGTCATTAACACTTAAGCTTTTGAGTTGCAAATTTAATAATGTAGTGTCAGAAGCAATTACAAGTTGCACTTCCTCTATTTCAGTTATTTTTTCAAGCTCTTTGCTTACTTTCTATTTCAGTTATCTTTTCAAGCTCTTTGCTTAATTACAATTTGTATTCCTTAATGATTAAATTATGATTAACTTTTAAGAACCGTTGAGAAAAGATAAATTTCAACTCTTATTGATTCACAAACGTAAAAATTCAATTTTATACAAAAGTTCAAAACACAATAAAAAAAAATGATACAATTATGATTTTGGTAATTTCATTGATTGGTTATGATTGAGTCAATCTATCCGATTGACAGTAAATCATTGAATTGATTAGGACAGATTGAGACATGTAAATTAATCATTTCTTTCTTTATATGACTTTAATAATTATGAATTTTTTTAACAAAAAAAAAAAAGTTTGTTTTCATCTCTCTCAACTCTCATGTACCCTATAAAATATTCTTATGTACAAGTTTTCTCATTTTCTTTTATGCTTTATGCTTGAAGCTTCTTTAATGTTTTTGTTAGGCCTCTATATACTTAGATTTAACAATTTTTTCTTTTATGGGTTAGAATCTACAAACATTAATATCTGAAGTCTATAAGAATCTAAATACATGTAAAAATATATAACACAACTTAAAAGTATATTGAAAATTTATTCCCACTCGTATTTAGGAAGATGCTTACTCTCATTCCCACACTTGTGGGAGTAATGAAAGAATGTTTGGGAAAGTTTGAATTTCTTCTATATTGATTCAGTGGAATGTATGCCACTTTATATAGAATTATTACAGCATAGATCCTATTCTTATGCCTACAAATTAGCTATGACTTTTATAGAAATAGAAATTGAATAGCTATATAATATTTACTTTCCTATCTTACACGATTTTCTTTAACACTCCCCCTCAAGTTGGAGTGTATGTTAATAACACCCAACTTGTCGAGTAGTATTTTAAATTGAGATGAACTTAATGCTTTCGTGAATAAGTCTGCAATTTGGTTATTGGTCCGTATGTGTGCTGTCTTGATCAAACCCTCTTGAATCTTTTCGCGAACTAAGTGACAGTCAATTTCAATATGCTTTGTCCGTTCATGAAAGACCGGGTTCGAGGCAATGTGTAGAGCAGCTTGGTTGTCACAAAACAACATGACTGGTTGAGTATGTTTGATTTCCAAGTCTGTCAAGATATTCTTCAACCAAGTAATTTCGCAACATGTAGTAGCCATAGAGCGATATTCTGCCTCGGCAGTTGATCGAGCCACTGTTGTTTGCTTCTTTGTTTTCCACGAAATGGGTGACTGTCCGAGGAATATACAATAACCTGTTGTTGACCTTCTTGTGTCTTTGCATCGAGCCCAATCAGCATCACAAAATGCCTTCAACTGGAGCATGCTTGTGGAGGATAAGAGGATACCTTGTCCTGGCGTGTGCTTCAAATATTTGAGAACTCTATGTGCTGCCTCAAGGTGTGGTAATCGAGGCTTGTCCATAAATTGACTTAAAACATGGACAGCATACACCAAATCTGGTCTAGTAATAGTCAAGTATATCAATCTTCCCACAAGACGTCTATATGACGAAGGATCATTCAAAAGGTCTCCATCAAATTGTGTAAGAACCAAGTTTTGTTCCATTGGAAAACTTGGCTGGTTTAGCTCCCAAAAATCCAGCATCTTCTAATATCTCCAATGCATATTTTCTTTGAGAAAGGCAAATCCCCTGCGAAGACCTCGCCACTGCTATGCCTAAGAAGTATTTGAGTTGACCAAGATCTTTAAGCTTGAATTGCTTAGTCAGAAACAATTTTACATCTTCAATATGTTGTAAGTTGTTGCCTGGCAATATCACATCATCAACATATACAAGGATTGCTGTGAAACTACCATTATAGGATCGGACGAACAATGAGTAATCTGCTTTCGATTGGTGAAAACCAGCAGCTTTGAGGGCTGAAGATAGCTTTATAAACCATTGTCTGGAAGCTTGTTTCAGGCCATATAAGGATTTATTAAGCTTGCATACTCGAGTCTCCCCCTTTCGTCCGAATCCAGGAGGTATCGACATATACACATCTTCATTGAGATCACCATGCAAAAATGCATTGTTGACGTCGAGTTGGTGAAGATACCATCCTTGAATGGCAGAAACACTGAGTAAAACACGTACAGTAACCAATTTGGCAACGGGGGCAAAGGTCTCTCGATAATCAAGGCCTTCAATCTGGCTATATCCTTTGGCAACCAAACGAGCCTTGTAACGTTCAATGGTGCCATCAGGTTTGTGCTTCACTTTGTACACCCATTTACAGCCTATGGGTTTCTTGCCAGGGGGAAGGTGCACAAGTGTCCATGTATGGTTTGCTTGAAGTGCTTGAATTTCAGAAGACATGGCTTGACGCCATTTAGGATCTGTCATGGCCTGCAAGAAACTAGTTGGTTCTTTGGTGATGGTTAATGAGTTGACAAAAGCTTTATGTGAAGTGGATAATTGATGATAAGAAAGAACATGAGAGAGATGATATGGCTTACCTGATGCTGTGACCACGTTTGAGGTAGATGATTGTTCAGGTCGTGACGGGAGGGTTGCTTCCACACGAAAGTTTTGGAGGAAAGAGGGTTGCTTAGTAGGTCTGGTGGAACGACGAGGCACAGGACTTTGTGTAAGCCTAGGCGGGAGCATGAGGTCAGGCGAGGAAGCTCTATCAAAATTGGGAAGGTCATGGTGTTGTGGTGAAATAATGGTAGGCGCCTGGGTGAAATTTGGTGGTGTAGAAGTGGGAGTACTATCATCAAAAGTATAGTTGAGGGCTGTAGGGAACATAGGACGTTCATGAGCAGCAGAGATGTGCTTAAAGGGAAATTCATTTTCAAAAAAAATGACATCTCGTGATACAAACACCTTGTGAAGTTCAAGATCATACACTCGATATCCCTTTTTGCCATAAGGGTATCCAAGAAAAATGCAACGAGTTGCATGTGTATCAAATTTGGATGGCTTTTGGGCGTGAGTGGAAACAAAACACAAACAACCAAATACTCGTAAATGGGAGTAATTAGGTATGGTATTAAATAAGAGCTCATAAGGTGTTTTTCCATGCAAAACTGGTGTAGGTGTGCGATTTATGAGATAAGCAGCAGTTAAAATTGCATCTCCCCAAAACTTTTTTGGAAGGTGGGCTTGAAAGAGTAAAGCACGTGCCATGTTTAATAAGTGTCTATGTTTCCGCTCGGCCACTCCATTTTGTTGGGGGGTGTGAACACAACTAGTTTGATGAATAATTCCCTTAGACAAGTAATAGGATTCAAGAAGAAATTCAGGACCATTGTCACTACGCACAACCTTAACCTTGGAAGAAAATTGAGTTTCAACCATATTGATGAAATTGATTAAGTGAGTTTGAGTTTCGGATTTGTGGCTCATTAAGTAAACCCATGTGCACCTAGTAAAGTCATCAACTATTGTGAGAAAGTACCGTGCCCCAGAAATTGATGCAACATGATAACCACCCCAAATATCAACATGCAATATTTCAAAAGATGATTTACTAGAGATTTTACTCAAGGAAAAAGGCAATCTAGTTTGCTTAGCCAAAGGGCACACCAAGCAATTGTTTGCATCACAGAATTTATTTTTATTTAAAAATGAAAATAAAGCTGACACTTTAGTTGAAGGGTGGCCAAGCCGTTGATGCCAAGGGGTTGAGGAAGATAATAAGACTGAGTTGCATGACGTCGTTTGAGGTTGATCAAGGTAATAGAGACCCTCTCGCTCAGTTCCCATCCCAATCATCTTCCCTGAGCGTAGGTCCTGTATCAAGCAAAAACGAGTAAGAAATAGGGTGATACAAAGTGAGTAGTGGGTGAGTTTACTTATGGAAATAAGATTTAATTGAAAGATTGGGACGCATAAAACATTGTCGAGAACCAAACTAGGGGAGAATACCACTTGACCAATGTGAGTAACACTAGCAATAGATCCATCTGGTAATTCTACTGTCTTATTTTTAACAAGTTTCCAAGTTGTAAGTAACTCGGGGCTACAAACAATGTGGTCAGTTGCACCACTATCCAGGATCCATGTGGTTTTCTTGCCTTGAGAAGAAAAGTTGAAGGCTTTACCTGAGAGTTCATCATGAGTTGATGAATTACCAACATGATTTGCCATGGACGAATTGTTATTGCTAAGCATGTGTAGGATTTGTTGACACTGTTCATGAGTAAAAGGGAAGGATGTGGTGATGCCTCGTTTTTTGATTTGTTGGGGAACAGTGGAGGATTTAGGTTGTGGATCTGATTCTGCTTGCTTGAGCTTTCGGCAAAATTCAATAGTGTGGCCTTTCCATCCACAGTGAGTACACTTCAAATGTGCCCGACAATTTTCAATTTTGTGCCCTTCTTTGTGGCATTTTCCACATCTATAATTACCACCTTTCTTGCTTGAATCTTTGACTGCAAAGGCTGCTGCTTCAGGTTGAATGTTTCCTTTTTCAGTAGATACATCTTGTTGTCGTTCATGTCTGAGTGCAAGGGAATAAGCTTTACTGACCTTAGGAAGAGGATCCATTGTCAAAATTTGTCCTCGTACGCCAGAAAATGATTGGCTTAATCCCATGAGAAACTTGATGGTCTTCTGTGTTTCTCGATAGGATAATTCTTCCTTCATATTTCCACAAGTACAGGCTGAGATAGGATATAGAACATCCCTTTCGTCCCACAGACCTTTCAATTTGGTGAAGTAGGAGCTAACAGACATGGTCCCTTGAACACAATCGTGTATTTCATTTTCAATGTGAAAGAGTTGGACGCTATTTACTTGAGAAAACCGCTCGCGCAACTCATCCCAAACCGCTTGTGCTTCTTTATAGTAGAACACGCTGGCAGCAATCTCTTTGGAAATTGAGCTCAACAACCAAGTCTTGACCAAATTGTTGCAACGAATCCACTGCTGCAATTCTTCACCTGCATCACTTGGTCGTTTCGTGGACCCATCAATAAAACCATTTTTGTTTTTGACTGTTAGAGCCATAGTCATAAAGTGACTCCATGTGCTATAGTTCTCTTCAGTTAGTGGTTGTGACACAAGAACCAACCCAGGCTGATCTGAATGATGAAGGTACAGTGGGTGATTTGGGCTGTCAAATTTGAAGGCCATGCTCGATTGAGTTGGCTTTTCTGAGTTACTAGATTCTTCCATGATGACGGCCAAGAACTTGAAATTTTCTTTAGGTTAACAAGGGCCGTGCTCTGATACCATAATGAAAGAACGTTTGGGAAAGTTTGAATTTCTTCTATATTGATTCAGTGGAATGTATGCCACTTTATATAGAATTATTACAGCATAGATCCTATTCTTATGCCTACAAATTAGCTATGACTTTTATAGAAATAGAAATTGAATAGCTATATAATATTTACTTTCCTATCTTACACGATTTTCTTTAACAGGGAGGAAAATATTTGAGTCTCTACATAGATTTAAACCTGTGCTTCAACTTTTGTCTGAGCGACAAGCTCATCACTAAGGCTTTAGTGACATATATAAGTTCGATTTCCCCTTATGGAAACTCTATTTTAACTTCTTCTTTTTTTAATTTCTTACCTCACTTTCGAGCTTCACCTATTTATGAGATTAAGTCATAGGTTTTTGTCTGCATATGACCTGAGCGGTTGGTTTATTTCTTAATATTCGCAGTTTCACTTACAAATCTATCATATGAATTGGTGACTAATTGTACTTGTGCAGTAACAGCGATATTCCAGAGACCAGAAGAAAAAATAATGTATTTCTTTACAAGCCCTTCATATATTGGCGATTGCCCGAGCCGCGTCGCAGGCAATGGATATTGGAAGGATACAGAAGGTGATGATATTAAAATTGGAACAAAGGAAAATCCGATTGGGTACAAGAAGACACTAATCTGCTATCAATTTCAAGGAAATTATTCAGAAGAAGGTGCTAGAATGCCTCTTTTCTATCAATTTCAAGGAAATTATAATCATTCAAAAGATGCAGCAAAGACTAGCTGGATCATGCATGAGTATAGAATTAATGACCAACATAACCTTCCACTTCCATGTACACAAAACGAAGCTTACTTAATAGAGGCACCACGTTTGTATTCATTACTTCATTTTTTAATAAGAATTAGAATAGTATATTCTATTTTGCTTGTCTTTTCTTTTTTTTCAGAATAATAAGTGGCTTTTGTGCAAGATCTCTAACCAGGGGACAGAAATTGAGAATAGAGATGAATTGGACGGTAAAGTTTGTTCCATCAACACAAACATGGACACTGACAATACTGGTATTTCAATCCAAAAACCCTCGACCTCGAACAAGAGAAGAGTCCTTTGCCTCATGTACAAGAAACTAAGGCTAGGTTGTGTGGATGAAGAGGAAGATGCTTTTACTCCTATGCTCGAAAATGCCAAGTAGTGGTTATGGGAGTTAATAATGTTTATTATTTTGTTAATAGCACTCTGTTTTTAACATTTTTTTTTAATATTTAGAAAGCATTTATGTTTTCATTATAAAGAGTGCCAATTTTTTCGGTTGCTTTTACCAACTTCCCTCTTTTTCCGTTAAGCCCTCGCCAATTAAATCAACACCAACATTATTCAAGGGAATGCTCTCTTCAAATTCTACTAATTTTTTGTAACATCACTTCATGATTAAAACCATAAATACAGGCAATGCCGGCACCCATATTTACAATCTCTACTACTCTAATAATATTACTAATTAATTTCGTTCGCTTTAATCATTGTTATGAGTTTTTCTTAATTATTATAATAAGTTACCTTACCATACATTCAAATATCGGTACTAATGGTATGTGAATGTAACTCTTGTACTTCAAACAACAGGTAAATGGTCTTCTAGATAAAGTTTTAGTTGTATATATGTTTATGTTAAAATTTATTTAAATGTGATATATTTTTGACAGGTTGCATGTGATATTTAAATTTTAAGTAATTTTAAATTCATTATTTTACTCTCAAAAGAAAAATGCCAGATCAAATAGTTACGAAAGTAACAAGAACAACTAGACAGTTGGCTGAAGCAACAGATATCTAATGCAGCATCTATCTTTCAAACAATTATTACAGTTTCGAGTGCTCTTGCAAAACTTGTTAGATAATGTTTGTTTCACACACCTTTAATTCACTTTATCTGGGACAAACAAAAATTGAATAACTTAATATCTATAGTTTTTGTTCCTTCCACAATAATTTTACAGCCATAATCCTACAAGGCCAAGTTGTCCCAGATACACATTACTGTAAAATCTTGATAAGTTGATAACGTTGATTAAATAATAAATTTTACCGGTCTTGTCTTGGGACAATTTGATAAATTTAATAATTTGATAGATAATAATTTAAAAAAAAAGTTCTATTTTATGCAGTCCCAAAACTATTTTGCAGGCACTCTACTCTACAACACATCATGAAGACTTCGTATATAGGTTATTAGCTTTAGTTTTCTTTTTATGAGTTTTGTCCAAAAGGATGCCAAAGGTGGATGTGAAGAATTGAACTGTGGATTTGGGGACTTAAGTGTAATCGAAAGAGAGTTATTGGGCCATAGTGCAAATTGCATTCAGTTTATGGGTTGTTATACAAATAGGTTGCTGACGTGGCCAAAGTCTGTTATGGTCGTTAACATTGTTTTTGGAAAATTTCCAGAAACCACAACATAAAGGGCCTTTTGCACAGCCTCTAGTGTGTGTGTATGATTTCTCTTTCGTTTTCCCATCTTATCCTATAATTCTTACTTTGATTAAAAGCTTGTAATCTCTTCTGTGCTATGCGATCTGTTTGTAATCAGCTTGAGCAATAAAAGTTCGTGAGTTTTTCCTTCAAAACAGTGTCGTTTTGCTTAGTTTTTTTTTTTTATAGTTTCTGAGTTCTTCCTATTCCAAGGCCCTTGTTCTCTGTTCTTGATTTGATCTTGGAATTTTTCTTTGATAATTTGTTCTCAAATTTCAATATGTGGCATCAGAGCTTGGTGGATATTTGTCATGTCTCTTCCAAAACCAGAAATTAAGAAGTTAACCATTGGTGATGATTTTTAACTATAGAAGATGAAGATGAGAGCTCTCTTTGTGCATCAGGGACTTGAATCTGCTTTGGAAGAAGAAGATCTAGAGGCTACTGCAAGTTCTAAGCCCGATGAGAAGAGGAAGCAGATCTAAAACAGAGCTCACAGCACTCTAATCTTGAGTCTTAATGACTCAATCTTGAGAGAGATTTCTAAGGAAAAGACAGCCTTAGGAATCTGGAACAAGGTGGAAGGTTTGTGTATGAAAAAATCTCTAGCTCACGGATTTTTCTTGAAGAAAAGATTATACACCTCCTCAATGAAAGAAGGAGTTTCAATTCAAGATCACATTGATACCTTCAACAAGATTATTCTTGATCTTAAAGGGGTTGAGAATGTGAAGATAGTGATGAAGACAAAGCTTTTTTCTTGCTGAGCTCATTGGCAAAGTCTTATGAAGGCTTTGTGGATATAATGCTACATGACAGAACACCTTTGACCTTGAAAGATGTTAAAACATCTTTGAGTTCAAAGGAAATTCAAAAGAATGGGTATGAAGAGAGCATTGGTGAAGGGCTTATTGCTAGAAAGGAAAAGAAAAAGGATCAGAAAAACAAGAATCAAGGAAAGGGGCAAGGAAAGAACTAAGATATTGCAAACAAGAAGAAAAAAAAAGAGAAAGTGTTTCTATTGCAGAAAAGAAGGGCATTACATCAAAGATTGTGTAGAAAAAAAGAAGAAAGACAATCAAGAAAGGTCAGGTGATGCAGCTGTAGCCTCAAATGACTCCACAGATGAAGGTTATCACAGTGATGATTTGTTAATAGCTTCAAAAAGTGACTTAGAAGGTCAGTGGGTGTTAAATTCAAGCTATTCTTTTCACATATGCCCAAATAGGTCACTTTATCATGAATATGAGTCTATTGATAGTGGTAAAGTTTTTATGGGAAACAACAATGGGTGCAAGATTGTTGGTATAAGATCTGTCAAGATAAAAATGTTTGATGGAGTCATTAGAACTCTACATGGGGTAACATGCTCCTGAGTTAAAGAGAAATTTGATCTCTTTAGGCATGTTGGACAGTTCTAAGTACTCATTTAAATCATATAATGGAAGGATAACAGTGACTAAAAAGGGTTCTGTAATGATGAAAGGCGAAAAGAAAAATGGGTTGTATTGTTGATTGGTTGTTCTATACCTGTAAATGCTGTGATGACAGCAGAATCTGATGCAGATAAGACAAAGCTATGGCATCTTAAGCTCAGTCATATGAGTGTAAAAGGGCTACAAGAACTTGAAAGGCAAGAGTTACTATATGGTGACAACATAGGTAGTCTTGAATTTTGTGCAAATTGTGTTTTTGGTAAGGCACATAGAGCTAAATTTCCTAAAGGGGTGCAAGGTCTAAGTGTGTTTTAGAATATGTTCACTCTTATTTGTAGGAGCCAGCCGAAGTGCCATCATTATCAGGGGGCAAATACTTCATGACTTTAATTGATAATTACTCAAGGAAAGTGTGGCTTTATATTTTGAAAACTAAAGACCAGGTTGTTGAAAAGTTCAAAGCTTGGAAAGTATTGGTAGAAAACCAAAGTGGGAGGAAGTTAAAGGCCTTAAGAACTGACGATGGCTTGGAGTTTTGCAACAGGGAGATTGAGACTTTCTGTCAAGAACATGGTGTTTTAAGACATAAAACAGTCAGATTCACCCCTTAGCAAAATGATTTAGTTGAGAGGATGAATATGACTTTAGTAGACAAAATCAGATGCATGCTCATCAATTCAAAGCTTCCAAGAAGTTTCAGGGCAGAAACAGTTCGTACAACCTATTATTTGGTTAATAGAGGCCCATCAATAGCTATTGACTTTAAGACACCAGAAGAAATATGATCAGGCAGGCCTGCAAAGTATGAAAATCTTAGGATTTTTGGGTGCCCTACATATGTTCATATCAAGCAAGATAAGCTTGATGCTAGAGCTTTAAAGGGGATCTTTATAGGATTCCCTAATAGAATTAAAGGGTACAATGTCTGGTGTGAAGAACAAAAGAAGTGCATTGTTAGCAAAGATGTAATGTTTTATGAGGTTGCATTATTGAAAGGAAATACAGGAGGTGATATTAATGTACATGTTGATAATGACGTTGAACAGCTTACTGACATTCCAACACTTAAGGTGGAGTTTTCGAACAATGAAATAGAAGTACCTGATGATGAGGATAAGATGAATATTGAAGCCGAAGACATTGAGTCACCAGCCTTGCAGCAATCTGATCTACAAGATTATCAATTGGCCAGAGATAGAGTTAGAAGGCAAACCGGAGCACCAACCAGATTTGGCTATGCTAACTAATTGCTTTTGCATTGATTAGTTTTAATGATATAGCAGTTGAGGGACCTGGAAGTTATTCTGAAGGCATTGAAAGTCAGGATTGTGATAAGTGGCTGGTAGCTATGCAAGAAGAGATAGATTCTCTACAAAGAAATAATACCTAGACACTTGTGCCAAATCTAGGAAATAAGAAGATAATCAATTGTAAGTGGATCTTTAAGAAGAATGAGGGTATTCCAGATGTTGAGCATTCTAGGTACAAAGCAAGACTTGTGGCTAGAGGGTATTCACAGAAAGAAGGCATAGATTTCAATGAAATGTTTTCTCCTATTGTCAAACACAGTTCTATAAGAATTATCTTAGCTATGGTAGCTTTGCTTGACATGGAACTTGAGCAAATGAATGTCAAAACAGCCTTCATTCATGAAAATCTTGAAGAACAGATACTGATGATGCAACTTGAAGGTTTTGAGCACAAAAGAAAGGAAGATCATGTTTGTTTGCTGCATAAGTCACTATATGGACTCAAGCAATCTCCAAGACAGTGGTATAAGAGATTTGATAAGTTTATGACGACTAATGGTTATCACAGGAGCAAGTATGATAACTGTGTCTACCATGGTGGCTCAGATCAAGGTGGAGTCATATACTTGCTTCTTTATGCAAATGATATGCTGATTGGAAGCAAACACAAAACTGAGGTAGACAAGTTGAAAAATTTGTTGAAAGGAGAGTTTGAAATGAATGATCTAGGTAGTGTAAAAAGAATTCTTGGCATGGAGATCTCTAGAAACAGAATTGCTGGTACTTTGTTTTTATGCTAAGAAAAATATGTCAAGAAGGTTTTAGAAAGGTTTAATATACACAATAGCAAGCATGTTCTAACCCCTCTTGGTTCTCAATTCAAGCTGTCAGCAACTCAATAGTCAAGGGCTGAAAAAGTTTAAATGGATGGGATACCATATGCACAGGCTGTGGGGAGCTTGATGTATGCAATGGTATACACCATGCCTAATATAGCCTGTGGAATGAGAATGGTCAGTAGATTTCTGAGTTGTTCAAACAAAACTCATTGGGGTGCTGTTAAATAGATAATGAGGTATCTCAGGGGTTGTTCAGCATGTGGTCTGCTATATGGGAAGTCAAGAAGTGATGTAAGTGAGATTGTGGGGTATGTAGACTTTGACTTTGCTGGTGATTTGAACAAAAGAAAGTCCATCTCAAGGTATATGTTTATGTTGAACATGTGCATGATAAGCTAGAAAGCATCCTTGCAACCAATAGTAGCCTAATCCTCAACTGAGGCTAAATTTGTTGCAGCTACAAAGGCAATTAAGGACGCTATGTGGCTTAAAGGAATTCTCAATGAGCTTTGGCTGAATCAGAAAATAATTCAAGTTTTCTGTGACAATCAAAGTGCGATTCAACTGATTAAAAATCTAGTTTATCATGAGAGGACCAAAAATATAGATGTAAAGCTACTATTTATCAAAGAGGAAGTTGCAAAGAGGACTATCGCATTGTCCAAGATTCATAAAAATATGAATCCAGTTGATGCACATACTAACGTGCTTTCCACTGTAAAATTTGAGTTTTATGTGAACTTAATGGGTGTTTTCCACAACTCAAACTGAATTCAAGAGTGAATTATAGATGGTTGAAGGTTTTTTAGATGTTGCTTTGGTGATAACTCAAACTAAATCAGATCTGCAAGGTGGAGAGTGTGAAGAATTAAATTGTGGATTGTGGGACTTAAGTATAATCGAAAAAGAGTTATTGGGTCATAGTGCAGGTTGCATTCAGTTTATGGGTAGTTATGCAAATAAGTTGCTGACGTGGCCAAAGTTTGTTATGGTCGTTGACATTGTTTTTGGAAAATTTTTAGAAACCACAGCATAAAAGGGGCTTTTGCACAGTCTCTGGTGTGTGTGTGTGATTTCTCTTTCGTTTTCCCATCTTATCTTGTAATTCTTGCTTTGATTAAAAGCTTATAATCTCTTATGTGATATGCGATCAGTTTGTAATTAGTTTGAACAATAAAAGTTTGTGAGTTTTTTCTTCAAAATAGTATCGTTTTGCTTAGTTTTTTTTTTTTTTTATGGTTTCTGAGTTCTTCCTATTCTAGAGCCATTGTTCTCTGTTCTTGATTTGATCTTGGAATTTTTCTTTGATAATTTGTTCTCAAATTTCAACAGGGAAGATTGTTAGGAATTTTATTGTAAGATGATGTTGGTATTTCTATAACAACATCAATTTATATACTTGTACGATTGGCATCTTAATTAGACACATCAATGAGTCTTCATTAATATCGTGCTTTTCTTTTATGCACTTTATTTTTATGCAATTGTTTTGTTTAATTAAACTTGGTAAGCCTACTAAAACTGGAATTAATATAGTGCATGTTTAACAATTTTTATTAAATCAAGTTTTGACTTAAAAAGGTCATTTCAAATTATTAGATGATAAGCACTATTATTCTGGTAATTATAGTAGGCATATTTTCGTGATATATGTATTTACGTTTTTCTATTTTTGAATAATTTTGTTGGAAAAAATGTGTTTCTATAAATTTTGTTGGAAAAAATGTGTTTCTACAAGTGAAGATGTTGACCATGCATTACTAGTGCACGAAGGCTGGTGCAGTGTGAGATATATTTGTCTCTTTCAATGAGTTGATGACAACTAATTTGCGGCTGGATTTTGGGAGTGTTATATATGCAAAAGCTTGTAGGAATTTGAGCTTTTGGTGATGGGTATGTCCCCTGCGGACGATATGGCAGTAGAGTAATAGTGAGTTGTTTCAAAATGCAAGCTCTTGTGTGCCTCCAATCTTGTTGCATGTTTGGTCACGAGCCAGAAAGTTGTTATGAATCATTCCAAGCAGCACGTCATGTGGGGTGGGATTGGACGGGTCGCTATGAATTTGAGGTTTTAGTGCTCAGACTTGTAGAGGTGCAGTTTCGTGGGAAAAGCCGCCGGCTGGATTCTATAAATTGATTAATTGAACGTGGAATTGTGGATGCAGGCTGCAGCTGGAGCTTGGCCTGGTTCAGGAAAAAGATCATATATACCCCTAATATTTTTATCAATTTTATATAATAATAGAGCTTTTATTTTGGTTTCATATTTGTCCAAAATTCAATTGCACTTATGTTTTCATCAATTTTATATAATAATATAGTTTTTACTTTATTTTCAAATATATCCCTAATCCAGTTATATTTTTCTTCCAATAGGAATTAGTGATTTATTTTATAAAATAATTAAATTATATATTTATGGAAAAAATTGAAAACATTAGGAGGCTAAAATGTAATTACTTCTTTAATTTATTTTTAAAAATATTTTAATTCAAAAAAGTATGTCAATACTTACAAAAGCAATATATAGTAACAATTATATATCAACATTTTCATAAACTTTTTATATGAATTTTGAGATTCTATTTATTAGTTATGTTAACTAAGAGGATAAGTTAGAAAATAAAATTTGAGTATTTTGAGAAGTTTTTGGTTCAGTATCTGATTTTTCAAAGAGAGTCAGAGCGCCTAGCAATAAAACAACGGCTCCCATACACCTCTTTGTTGGGTTGAGTTTAGTTTATTATTGAAACTTTTGACTAATAATATTTTTGTAATTTAAAAAGAGGAATAAATTTTAATTTACTTAAGCCTAGTAATTAAGTACTTGGCTTCAAATATAAAAGTTTTACTTGTGATTTTTAATTGACAGTAATTTCTTGTATTGATTTATTTTAGCTTGAAATTCTTAATTGATTTATTAACCCTTATATAATTACATGTTATTATAAGATGTAATGTCAGATTCCATAATTGAAAAATGATGTTTTTATATTTGAATTGCATTTTGTTTTCTACTCTTCTTTTTTTATAACTATTTTTGTTTAAAGTACGTATTTATAGGGATAATGTACTTTTTGTTTCTCTTATTTGATGTACTTTTTTTTACTTATGAATTTTTATATTCACTTTGAAATAGAAAATTTTTATTTATCCTGGGGTAATATAGAGCCCTAGATTCGCCCTTGGATGTAGCATTGAACAATAAGGTTGTGATGGGAGGGTATGGTTAGGGTTTTTTGCAAGGGACTTTGAGGGCAATGTTTTCTTGGTGATGAAATATCAGTCAATATAGTTTCTTTGAAATTTCAAATCAAAGGGACAATGATAGCAATCAGCCACCACAACAAGATGAACAACGGCTGGAGAATAGGTACAATAATTATCTAACTCCAGATGACAACCAAATTAAAATCCAATTATTGCGTGTGAGAAGTCTTGCTTGATAATTTACATAATAAACATTGTTTTCTTGTAAAGGGAAATCCTCCCGTCAAACTACCAATTACGAAATCAAAAACCGGCAAAGCGATTTTCGGTGCAAAGTTTTGCGGGTTATTGATAAATCAAAAAGGACCTATTTGCACAATGTAAATGTTTGACTACATAGACCTTTTTACAAGATTTCCATAGGTGGCTTTGACTAATACCATGATGCATTACATAAAACAATAATAATTAATGCTGGGGATGAGCTATTTGTAAAATAACATCTTTAGTTCATTCATAGTCAAAATTAAAAAATTTTAAGACTATTGAGTGCGTGTGCAGAGCAAAATGGTATCCCACATATAATTTAAGGTGCAAATTAAATGATTAATCCCAACCTTATATTAAGGATCCCAATTATTATCCCAGCATTTGAATCTTTACTAATGTGACAACTTATAAATAATTATACCATATTAATAAATAATATGATAAATTGTCATATAAGTTAGCAATCAAATATTGGGATTATAATCAATAACTTCAGATTCTAACTAATATTATTGAAAAAAAAAATGCTTTCATAGTTGGATATGCATTTTTATGGTGCACTGTTAGTCATTATCATCCAATAGAAAGCGAAATTTTTATTTTAGAATTTTAAGATGGGTGTGCAAAGCAAATGGTGTTCAGAATAGTATTTAGGATTCAATTTGCTAATAGCCTCGCCCAATTTTAATTATCAAGGACTGCATTAGCTATGAATGTAACTTTTATCATACAACATCATGAGCTATAATAAAATTCTCATGACCATTATTATTATTATGATCTGTAAAAGATATAGCAATAGGGAATGCCCAACTCAATTTTTTTCCCGTCACCTCTCTCAGAATTCGAATTTTGATGATGCAACCAAATAAAACTTACTTGAGACCGCGAGGCAAAATTCTTATGACCATGCATGATTTTTACTAATAAGGGTAAGAAAACTACTATTTACTTGTTTTTATAATATTTTATTCCTTCCATAACAATTAAAATTTGTAATAGTAAACATGCAGGTGTATTTAGTTTTTAGACAGAAATGCCATCATATTTTAGAAATTAGAATTGTTGGATGGGTTCCTAAACTTAAATTTGTGATGAAAATAATTTATAATCCAGTTGTGTATATCTAAAGTAAAAAGTAATATTTTAATCGCCACTCATCTATTGTCGAATTAAATGGTTCTAAACTAGAGATTATATTTGGGAGCTTGGATAAATTATGGGATTGGATTAGATTTTGGGAATTACAAAATAATCTAATATAAAGTATATTTGATTGTCATGGACTAATAGGGTAGACTAAAATTTAGTTCAAAACTAATAGGATTATTAATTCATATATTTATATGGGTTTAAGTGTGATAAAATTAAAAGAAAAATTTGTGTCTTCTTTATCACTCTTTTATTTTTCAATTAACCAATATTTAATAAAAATTAAACATAGAAGTTAATTTCATAACTTTTTTAACTTGTAATTTTATATTACATAGAATATCAAAATTTTATTGAATTTTATTCAATAATTTATTTTAAATTATATTTATTTTAAGATTAAATATTAATTTATTTAAACTAGTATTGAATGTAAAACATAAAAATAATCAACTATTTCTTTATAGTAGTACTGAATAAAATATTAAAGTCAATAACTATCAATATAATTTAAAAATATTATATGATTTAAATAGTTTTTTAACTTTATTAAATTAAATTAGCTTTATTAAATTAAATTAACTTAGTATTGTTCAATATTGTACCAAACAAAAGAAAGCATTATATGTAATCCAATATATTTCAATATAATCTAATCTAATTTAATCCTAAAAGCTAATCCAATCTAACCTTGCCTTCTAAATGTAGATGAAAAGTAAAGTAAAACATTAAGGCGCCTAGGGACCCTCAACATACGTAGTATTACATTGGAATCTAATATATGTTGGAACTCAAATAATAAGATCTCCAATGTTATTAAATCTATGTGTGTGTGTGTGTGTGTAATTGCATAGATCATAGTATGTCAAATAAGTTGGATTCATAACACTCTTATAGTTTATTATCTGTTAATAATATGTTTGACATCCCCAAAAATTTTTAAAAATTATTTAAAAAATTATTGTATTGCATGTCTTTCATTGATTGGATAGTATCAAAACTTTTAATTCACCATTTTACAACTCAAATGATGGAAGAGATTAATTTTTAGAATGAAATTTGAGGATGAAATTTGAGTATAGGATTCGATATTCTAATTTAAATTTTTAACTTAAAATTTTACCACAAATTTTGAGTTTAAAAATTTTAATTGTGAATGGATAACCATCATTAAATATTACTTTGACTTGTGAATTGCTTCAAATCAATGACTCACAATTTGTGCCAAAATGTTAAGTGGAAATAACTTCTATATAGGGGTTTGTATTTTATGAAAAATTCTGTATATGGCATCAATACCGTGATAAACATAAATTATATAAATTATATATAAAACTAGTAAATAAAATGTAAAATAAGTAAATTAATACAAGAGTAGTAAATTGATGTTTTAAAATGACAAACAAAACAATTGATGTTTTAAAATGACAAACAAAACAAACACTTGTAAAAATAATATAAAAATTATAAATCAACATTAAATTTTAATTTAAATAATAGTTTACTTATTTAATTTAGTTTATCTATTTAATTTATTTGAGCAAAGAAAAACTTTTTTCTTCAATTGAAAACAAAAAATTTGTATTGAAAACAACTAAAATAAGTTTTACTAAATTGGCTTAGCCAGAAGTTTTATATTCATGCTATGACATTTATAAACTTTTTTTTTTCTATCATAGTATTTGTTTCCTATACAAGATAATTAAGCAAAATTATTTTTCTTAATGTGGATTAAGCCGAAATAAAATAAAAATATATTCTTATATTATTAGACATATATGAAATATCAATAAAATTATATGTAATTTTTAGGTTTATGTATATTTCATATAGTTTCAAATTTTGTTTTTTACTTTTACTAAAAGATCATTTGAGGTCGCTGTCAAGGAGGTTTAGAATGATGTAAAATCAATTATCTTACAAATAATTTTGTAAAATAAAAAAAAAGTTTTTCAAAATTTGATTTTGAGAATATGTTTTATCCTTAATAAAATTTCACATATATCATCACATGTATTACATAAACCCAAAATTATTATTATTCAATTTAAAAATAAAAATAGTACATATGTAAGGTAATAATTATTATAATGAGTTTTTATTTTGTATTTGTAACTCTTTATTTTTTTTCAATCTCTTATAATATATTTTTTTAAATTACTCTTATAATATTTACTTGTTTTACACTTCATTACAAGTCTTCCATTTCATTTATATAATTTGTATGTTATTTTACATTTAATGTTGATTTACAATTTTTATGTTATTTCTGTAGATTTATGTTATGTTGACCAATAATACATCTTTTTCCCACTCCCATGTTAATTTACTTGTTTTACTTTCTATTTAAAAGTTATATATTTTATTTACTTAATTTATGTTTTATTTTACTCTTAATGTTGATTTATAATTTTTATGTTATATCTGTAAATTTATATTTTGTTTACCAATAATAAATCATTTTACCACTCCTATGTTAATTTACTTATTTTACATTCTATATATAGGTGTTATGTTTTATTTACTTAATTTATATTTTATTTTACACTTATTACACTTAATGTTGATTTACAAGTTTTATACTATATTAATAAATTTTAGTTTTATTTACCAATGATATATCAATTTACCACTCCTAAGTTAATTTACTTATTTTACTTTCGATTTACAAGTCTTATGCTCCATTTGCGTCAATTTTGTTTTATTTTATAGTTAAGGTTGATCTATAAGTTTTATGTTTTTATTTTATTTACCAATTATACATCAATTTACCACTCTTATGTTAATTTATTTGTTTTACTTTTCATTTTCAAGTCTTATGTTTTATTTACTTCATTTATTTTTATTTTACACTTAATGTTAATTTACAAGTTTTATATTATATCTATAAGTTTTTTTTTTTTGCTTACCAGTATTATACCAATTTTCGACTCCTATATTTATTTATTTGTTTTACTTTTTATTTACAAATCTTGTGTTATATTTACAAAATTTATATTTTGTTTTACACTTAATGTTGATTTATAAGTTTTATATTAAATTTGTATGTCTTATATTTCATTTATATAATTTATGTTAAATTATAATATTGATGCCGTGATTTTAATTACGGTATTATAGAATGACCCGTATTTTATACATTAAATTGGGAGTATTTTAAGAAATCAAATTCAAAAGGCGTGTTAAAAGCTCCACTTTTGGGCTAAAAGATTCAAAAGCCAGGCTTAAGCCAACTCAACAATCCGAGAATAACTTATCCAAACGTCCCGAAATACAAATGCAAAATTCTATTACCTCCTCCTAAGTTTTGTACAATCATACTTGAATCGATACACTATCAGAAATAATCAAATACCCCCAACAGTGATGACCAATGAAAAGTCAACTTAAGTACAAATTCAAATATTTGATTTAGACTAAGGTATTGTTTGTTTTTTAGTCTGAAATCTGAATTTAACTTTTTTTCAGACATTTACTTATTATAGATTGTTTTTTTTTTAACTTATCACTTATTATTATACAATTTTATCTGAATAGAAAAAGTAAAAAAAGTCTACTTTTATCTGAAGTCTGAAATTTAAATAAAAAATTTTAATTTTAAATCTCAAAAATACTCTTAATAATTCATGTATTTCTAATATTATGTATAAACCTAATTTTTTGCATTATCCTTGATTTTTTTCTTTAATTGCTTAAAATTTTTATTCACATGGTAACATTAACTAAATTAAAATATTGAACAAATCAAATTATGTTCATTGTGATTAATCAAAATTAAAGCAACAATATTGACTTTATAATAAAGGTTGATGTTATAATTACATTTTTATTACAAAATTAAATTAAGATCAGCAATGAAAATATTTTTTTTAATGCTATTAAACTAATCAACTTGTGAAAACTATAAATTGTGAAGAATAAATATATATACCATTTAAAAGGATATTTATGTCAAACTATTAACTTTTAGACTTCCCTATTCAGATGTTGAAAAAGAAAAAACAAACATGTCATTCAGATATTTTCATTCAGATTTATTCAGATTTCAGCTAAATTTAGACCTATTCAGATTTTAGATAAAAAAACAAACGCAACCTAAGTAATCTCATAAATATTTTTTAAATAACAATTCAACCTGAAAAAATGTAGTAAAAGAGAGATTAATTGATGTTTCGATAATTTTATGCTCATAATTTGATGTTAGAACTTTTATATGACATCTTATGTGGACGTTTTATTACTTTTAACTAAAAAATTAAAATAAAATAGACTTATAATATAAGATTCCTATACAGTTTAAAAAAATTAATTAAAATTATGTATCACAATTTTCTTATTAAAAAATCATTTTTTTTCAAAAAGTGAAAAAAAAAAAATGTACTTATACTACCGCTAGTGCTAGGTTAAGAAAATGAATAGGTCTTTAGAGTTTGTGTTTAGATATAAGAGTAATTTTATTGAGGGAAGAAAAATAAGACTTCTATATACTTTTAAAAAATCTACTTATACTTCTACCACTTATATACTACGATTTTAATTCGAAAATTTGAGAAAGAACAGTTCAAGATAACCAAAAAAAAATCGCTGTAAATTAATTTGAAAATGAAGTTTGACCACTTATCTATGTAAATCAATTTGAGATAGAAGTCTTTATGTTCTTCTTACAACAGAGAGGAAAGAGACAAGATTGAAACACCTTAATTAAGAGACAAAAAAGTAGGTGAAAAAAATAATTTGTTATTATAGTAGAACCACATTAATTAATTAGTTTTTAGAGTCCAAATATTTCATATCAATTTTAATCTCAATCCTCAATGAGTTCTAATCTAATAGTAAAAAAATCGCATTTAATATTATGTCACTCGAACGAATGTAGCAACCTTTAGAAAAAATTAAAAGCAAAATAAAGTATATTAAATTAATTTTTTTATTATTTTATATAATCATTCTAACTATGACTACAGTAATAAACATTGCCCAACAATGACCATAGGTGTTTGGTGTAGTAATTAGAAAGTTAATGGGGTAATATATAAATTTGTAATGTTACCTAGACAAAATTATGATTACATAAAAATAGAGAAACAAAATGAGAATTATCCTAAAAATAAACGCTATTTTGATTCATCATTGCACCTGTATATAAATCTCCCGAAACAGAATAAGATTCTTTTTTTATATGAGCTTTTGTGAGTTTTTAAAGATTTTGTGTTAATACTTATCTTTTAATGCTTAACTCTTGTAATATTACTATAAAATAGATGACAAAATGTCTTGTATAATTATATTAGAGAAACGACAATCACATTTGATTCATTCTATAAATCTATTATCTCACAAGGACATCAAGCACTCCTTTCCACCAATCTTGGAGAACCAATTCTTTAACTCCCGTGAGAAAAACAACAACAAAGAAATTGTTAGAACCCATAAGTAGAACTCACTCAAAAGAACCGACTTATAAGAGGAGGATGCCCATGGAACTTAAGTTGTTATTTAAATTACTATATTTTCCCTACTTGAAATACGAAGTGCAGTTAAAATCAGTATACGCATAACAAAGAATGATGTACAGAGCCAACAATCATTTATTAATTAAAAAAAAAAATAGCTGAACTTATTGAAGATGTTAAACTGACAGGCGGAGCTGGGCAAAGGATAAGGCCCATTCACCATGGCATGTCTGCAAGTTTACTTCGAAGTATAAAACCCCTAAAATCATGGTACAACATCCAAATTACTAAATGACGAAGTGAAGCATACAAGGCCAACATTGTTCTTCACAAAATTAACAACATTTTCAATCTTAGCTTTATTTTTCCCTCTTCTATGGAGATTTTGCAGATAACTAAGCAAATAAAGGATTGATTTTTGTTGATTTGTTGATTTCAAGCCCCGCTTGATGATTCCTGGAATTTTGTTTATTCTTCTTGGAGAATACTTTGTATTTTTGTTTTCCGTTAATATGATTTTTCCTCTTTTAAAGTTTTACCAAAGAGTACTACTTGGCACTCTTAACAAGTATATAACATATGATCAACTAAATTAATTATAATATTGTCTAATTGTTTGGTATCGTGGCTTTACAAATATTGTCAAATGAACAAAAGCTCGCCAAATTATTTCACTTTGGGATACACCAAGAAACCATCTTTTTTTCCAACAGAAGGCGTTTTCCTCTATTGCTGCCTTCAAATCCGTATACCAGAGGCTTAGAATAATTCATTCAAGCTTAATGCAAATCCGTATACCAGAGGCTTAGAATAATTCATTCAAGCTTAATGCAAAAGCTATGATATTCTGACCAAAAACTGAGGCAAAATGTTAGCTATAACAATAAACTCAGCAAATTATTCATAGAAAAACCTGTGTTGGTACACAAAATTCGATCTCCCCGAAAAAGCTACTAGTTATTTCGGGTACATGGGTTCTTTCATTTTTAGCTCACAAAATAAACTAATCATTTTTCATTTATTAGTAAAACAAAATTTTCTCCTAATATGCACCATATTATTTACAATAAACAGAGGCTTAGGCCTTAGAACAATTAATTCAAACTAATAATCACAAAAACCAAAGCCGGTGAGATAAATTTGGTCAACAAGTAATAGAAAACACATCATGAAAAAATTTACTTTGGTGTCTGTGAAGCAAATGATAAATAAACATCCATTCAAGAAAACTCTGATTGCAAAACTTTAAAGCAAACAATTGTCCCCAAATAGCAACATACTAGTCCTGCAGGAATAAAAAACAGAAAAGTCTGTAACAAACAAAGCTATACTATAAAGTCAACCAAAATGCCTTTCATTCTAATGCTCTCCTCTCCACACAACCTTAAGTAGCTCAAGGTTCAACTTGGTCAACTTCTGTGAGGACTGGCTTGCCGATGGGTTTTGCCCCCAAAAGGTCTGTGTACTCTTGGTATGGAGATTTCACAAAGCGAGTCTCCCTCCAGAAGTCAGGTGTAAGGAAGCCATATGTCTTCAACAAACACTCAAAGGTTGCCTGTGGATTCAAAGAAAAAGGACTATCATATGCTAAAGAAAAGAATTGTTCAATTCATGAAAGTAGTTAACCGATAGTTAAATTGCAACCATTCATTATGAAGCTTTAGAAGAAATTGAAAGTACTGGCTACCACTTCACAGTGATTCACAACAAAAATGCACTCTAAGGAAGCTTAACAAAAGGAAGCTAAAACAAGATAACTCAACAAGCCACTTTAATAGTTTCCAAGAACATCTGTGAACAACAAAATGTACACATGCATAAAGATAAAACCAAAATTTGGACAACTTTTAAATCATTCAAGTCAATCAAGACATATAGTTTACACAGTAAAATTTTTTGCATATACTCACATACTCTACGAAATTCAAGTAAGAGAATCAATCATTAGACAAAACCCAAACAACAATAAACAGGGATAATCACTCATATTATACCACAATTACAACCCTCACGAGAAAACAACTAGGCATCGACTAAACATATGAACCCCAGAGATGAGCATCTCACAAACAGTACCAAAATAATCAATATCTTTTAATTCTCAATGCCCACATCAAGAAACAACATAACAGTTAATTTCAATAACCAAGCAAATAATACAATTCAACAGTCAGCAATATATATCATTCGAAACAATAGAGCATCTAACCAATATGAAACAAATTTTAAAAAACAAATCTTGCAGAGAAAATTAGATAAATTAAACCCAATTAAATAACCAATTAAAGAGTTTAGTGAGATCGAAACCTTGACAAAGTTCCCAAGAGTCTTGGTGGATCCACGAGAAGATGTGAAAACATCTTCAATACCAGCAAACTGCAGCACCTTCTTCGGAACCCTAGCAGCCACAATACCGGCACCACGTGGGGCCGGAACCATCCTCACGGTGACACTGCCACACTTACCGGTCACCTTACACGGCACGGTATGTGGCTTGCCAATCTTGTTACCCCAGTAGCCCCTTCTCACCGGAATCACCGACAGCTTCGCCAATATTATAGCGCCACGAATGGCAGTGGCAACCTCTTTGGAGCACTTAACGCCAAGACCCACGTGTCCGTCGGTGTCACCGACGACGACGAAGGCCTTGAACCTCGTCCTCTGACCGGCACGTGTCTGTTTCTGCACCGGCATGATCTTCATAACCTCGTCCTTCAACTTGTGGCCGATAAGCGTGTCGATGATTTGATACTCCTTGATTGGGAGCGAGTGGAGGTAGATTTGCTCGAGGCTCCTGATCTTTCCTTCTCTCACCAGACGGCCGAGTTTCGTGACTGGGACCCACTTCTCTTCTTCCTCTCTGCGTCCAGCGCGGCGACGGCCTCGTGGGCCTCCACGGTCGCCGCGTCCACCACGGCCGAAGCCGCGTCCGAATGCGCCGCGCTCGCCACCTCGTTCAGCCATGGTTGTGTTCCCGTGCGTTTAGGGTTTGAAGCTAGGGTTTGGGTTTTGGGAGTGAGTGAAAAATGCGAGGCGACAGGGGCTTGAGTGAGAGCAAAATGCCAGTTTTGAGAAGCTTATATATATGTGCCAAGACGAATCAAAGTAGGGTTTCGCTATGACACAATTCCCATTTTGCCTCTCTATTTTTACATAATTATAACTATATCTAGATATTATTACAAACTCTTTTATAACCCCAGAAACTTTCATTACTACACATACAACTCCCTAAACTGTAACCGTTGTTAGTCTAAAATTTATCAATGCAGCCATAGAACATTATATAAAATTAGGGGCGTATACAGCTGGGTGTGGTTTTTGCATTTTTCTTAATATTAAAATTTTTTTTTCTGTTTTTCAATTGTTTGGATTAGATTTTTATTAATTTAATTAAACTAATTTTTTTATTTTATTTACTAACCAAATCAAACTGAAGCAGAACGGTTTGTTCGGGGTACCGGTTTATTCGTCCATCTTTATATAAAATTAAAAAATAATTGATTTGATTTAATAACCTTTTATGAATTAAAACAATAATTTAATAAATATTCTCTTGCATTTGCTTTTTAATTTTGATATTTTACAAGCTATGAAATAATAAACCTTTATTTTCACTGAAACTTGCTCATAGATCTTAACACAAGCTCTTAAGATCTAATTTAGTTTCTTCACCAAACCCTAGTAGTATTATACTTGGAATATTTTTTTTTTTTGAACTCTTTGAAAATAATGATACCTTTTTTAATGAAAAATCATAATACCTAATTTCAGTTGACTATTTCAAACTATAAAATAATCTTATATGTAAAATCTATCTTCTTTTAAATTTTTTAGCATAAAAATAAAATGTCTGCATACAATGTCATATAAAAGTTACTAACATCGAAGTATGGTGATAAATGTAGATTATAAAAACATCAATTAGTCTTTCTTTTGTCACATATTTTTACTAACAAAAAATAGTGATCACAATTGGAGATATTTTTTGTGTTATTTAACGTTGAGGGGATATTTCATAATTTCTGACAGTGTATCGATTAAGGTCTTATTTTGCCAAACTCAAGAGGGGCAAGTAGCATTGTCCCTGTGCGTTTGGAGGCCTTGGATTTTGGGTTAAGTTGTTCTCCGAGTGTTCGCCCCGTTGAGTTGGATTGAGCCCGGTTTTTCGGCCCATTGATGCTACTTGCCCGATGAGTGGTGCTATCCGCACAACTCTAATTCCTTAAGAAACCCCATTTCTTGCCGCATCAGTCCCACTTATCAATTAATTTTATTTACTTTCAAAATTACCATACTTATATTTCTTTTAGGGATGGCAATTTAGGTCAGGATTCATTTATTTGATTTGATTCGATATGAATTAAATGAGTTTGGGTTTGGAAAAATTGATTCGTTTAATAAATGGGTGAATTCGATTCAATTTGGTTATTAAACGAATTAAATCCGGGTTTGAGGACATTAATTCGCTTATTCGTTTAGGATTCGTTTAATAAATGTGTCATAAACAAATTGAATACGATTTATTCGTTTAAAATTCATTTATAATTTGTTTAATTAAATTACTTATTTATCCATAAATATGTATGATAAAATTTTAAAGCTTGAAGGTTAATATAATAATTATAAACGATAATAAATTTGTATTTTGCATGATGTTAAATTTGTGATCCTTTTATATTTTACTTTACTTAATTTTTGTTTATTAATTATATTTTTGCAAACGAATTCATATTAAAATTGATTCATTATGGATTCGTTATAAGATAAACGAATAGTAAATGAATTCACATTCGATTCAGTTCGTTTATTAATTTAACAAAACAAATCAAACCGAATATTCGTTTAATAAATAAATCAAATCCGAATCTTGAGATTTTAATTCTTTTAATAAACAAATCGAATCTGAATCAGTAAAATTTTGACCCAATTCGTTTATGATTCAATTCGAATACAATTTGATTATTCATTTTACCACTATTAATTTCTTTGCCTATAGTCATTATTTAAAAAAAAGAAAATTAAAATGTCACCCTCATCATCAGGTTTCATTTAAGGCCTTTGGCCTCCTTACACTACTTCTTCGTCATCAAATCCTGGGTACCCACATCGACCGTAATGGAAAGGAAAGATTAAAAGACTATCTTGAGAGGAAAAATTATAGGCAAAAAAAAAAAAAGATTATCAAGTAATAATGCTTTCTCGAATCTCGCTTGATATTTTGGTCGGAAAAGAAGTTGCAGTGAGTTTAATAGGGTTGATTTTTGAGAATGAGAAAGGGAAACAAAATGCAAAAGAAAACCATAGTCCAATTCTGGGAGGCTCCATGATGCATGCAGGAAGGTTCAGGTTTTCAGGAAAATCTTCTACATCATCATCTTCAGATAATATTGATCTTCAAAGATTGTCTATTGATAAGCCCTTACAGGAAATCAAATGATCAAGGACCAAGAGATTATTTTCTTGACAATCTTGAGTCAAAATCTGAATGCAGTGATAAATATTAAAATAAGAATTGTATATCTTTGCAAATAAATAAATAAATAAATAAATAAATAATGAATAAGGAAAATTTTAAAAATAAATCAACTTAGGGCTAGTTGGAAATTGTGGGTAGCTGATTAAATAAGCTTATGCTTTTACTATCCGATGAAATAAGTTGCTATTTAAAAGCAATGATAGAGTACAATATGCATACATACATACGTGTAAAAAGTTATTTATGAGGTGATTTATTGAAAAAAAAAAATCACTGAAAAACATGACATTAAAAAATCAATCTAAATGCATAATCAAATATTCGATTTACACTTCATGACCATAAATATTTTTTAGATAATAATTTGACCTAAAAAAAGATAATGCATTTCTTCAGATGACTTTAATAATTATGGAATTTTTTTAACTCGAAACAAAAGTTGTTTCCTCTCTCAACTCTCACGTACCCTATAAAGCATTTCCATGTACAATTATTCTCATTTTCTTTTATGTTGTTGAAGATTGTCTTTAATTGTTGGGGCTCCACATATTAGATTTAACATTTTTTTATTGATTAAAATCTATAAAGTACTAAGATTCTAAATACATATAAAAATGTATAGTATAATAAAAATCTATTCTCACTAATATTTGAATAGATACTTACTCATATCCTCATATTTACGGGGAGGAAAATATTTAAGTCGTTATGTGGATTTAAGCTCGTGCTTTCAACTTTTATTGAGGGATAGGTCCATCACTAAGCCCAGGCGTTAGTACTTATAAAAGTTCAATTCATCTAATGCAAACTCAATTTTAACTTTTTTAAAAAATTTCTTTCCTCACTTTCGAGTTTAGAGTAGTCATGAGATTAAGTCTCAGGATTTTTTCGAGCGTTTGATGTGAGGGGTTAGTTTAAATTTTCTTAATCACCAGTTTTACTAACAAGTCTAACATTTGCATTGATGACGGATTGTGTTTGTGCAATAAGTCAATATCAGCTGTATTACAGAGACCAGAAGAAACATAATGCATTTCTTCATATGGCCTCCATCTACCGTAAATCTTCCGAACTGAGATGCTGGTAATGGATATTGGAAGGAAGCTGAATGTAACGGGTCGCTCAAATAAACTGCAAACAGAGGTTAAATTGATACGTGCGGATGCGCTCAGTAAAAATCTGCCTAACAATGAGATGTACTCAGAAGTGGGGTACGCTACGCACGACAACGGGATGTATTCAAAAGCGGGGTACGCTAAGCACAACAGCGCGGATGCGCTTAGTACGCGCATGATATTGCGCTCAGTACACGCATGATATTGCGCTCAGAAGGGAGTGCGCTCAGCACAACAGCGAGGTACGCTCAGCAGTGATGCGCTTAGCGTTGGGCCGCCTCACACAACTAGCCAGCCGTGGTGCGCTCAACAATCATGCTAGCTTGGCCCAAGCCTTGGCCAATCTTCTAGAATTCTCTACACACCACAACTTGTGCAACTAGCCAACTTGCCAACTTGTGCAACTTGCTCCACTTGTAAATAAGCCTCTAGAATGGGCAACCATCATCTATAAATAGGGCATGACACTTAGCATTTGAGCCATCACCCACCAACAAGCAAAGTTATAAAGCACTCTTGTAAAAACTCTCTTTAAGTAATAAAAGCTTTTCTTTGGCCATATTGCTTTCATTTTCTCTCCAGCTTTCTCTTAAGCTTTGTTGCTTAGCTAGGTTGAGAAATCCTCAAGGATTACTTAGTGACTTTATGCTAGAAAGTTGCCTAAGTGCCGCACGGGTTGCTGCGTATCAAACTCATCCCGTGACAAGTGGTATTAGAGCTATGGTTTGCACCCACGTAACTAGCTCGCAAGCAATGGCCAATCTCCCAAGTGCTTCACAAGAGGGCGTTATCGGCGTGGATGTTCCATCGGAGCCGAGCCGTGGTCGTGAGGAAGGACGAGGCCAAGGGAGGCCCCGCAGAAAGTCCAAGGCCCCATCCGTTGATGCCTTGGAGCCTTGAGTTGCTACGCTCGAAACTTCGATGTCCACCGCTCAAGACATCCTCGAATTGTTGGAGGAGAGGGTGACTGGTCTTGAGGGTGAGTATGACGAGTTCTCGGTCGCCACCAAGGCCCTCATGCAAGACCAAGTCAACACTCTTCGGGCGAAATTCTGAGTATTCCATGACGAGTTGCTGAAACTCCGCAGCTTCGTGCAAGATGAGTTGCGATCGGTTCGTACGGAAGTTGATGAAGTCCGCTCGGATTAGGCTTGGCACAAGTGCTCACCCACATCTAGCCCGGCTTCCACAAGCACGAGTGATGCGCGCTGCATCGATGTGCCAAAACCCGACACCTACAATGGTGTATGCAATGCCACGATGGTGGATAACTTATTATTTGAGCTAGAGCAATACTTCGATGCCATGAGTGTTCGTGAGGAGGCAACTAAAGTGGGCACAGCGCCTAAGTTCCTTCGAGACGCCGCACAACTATGGTGGCAGCGGAAGTATGGTGAGATGGGCAAGGGTATATGCGCCATCAGCACATGGGCCGAGTTCCAACGAGAACTCAGCAAGCATTTTGCCCCAGACAATACAGAAAGAGAAGCACGAGCGCTCCGTGACTACATCAACAAGTTCGTTACCCTCATGCTTGAGATAACAGACATGTCCGACAAGGATTCTCTCTTCTACTTTCAAGATGGCCACAAGGATAGGGCCAAGGTGGAACTTGATAGGCGTGGCACTCAAACTCTCAATAATGTCATCGCCATTGCAGAATCACTTGCCGACTACTCCACCCAAGCCAAAGACAAGAGGCCTAACCACGGAAATGGTGGGGGAGAGGACCATGAGGACAAGCGAGATAGCCACAAAGATTAGGGGCGGAAAAAGCCACCAAGCGGCAAGAATGGGCAAAGTAAATCGGAGAAACAGTAGCCACTCAAGCCTCGAAGCCCATGTTTTATATGCAACGGCTCACATTGGGTACACGATTGTCTGGAGAAGAAGTAGCTCAATGCCTTAGCGGCACAGCTCAAGGGTCACCACACACTGACAGCAGAGGAACACCAATGCAACATGGGTTCGCTCCAACGGCTTGGTGTACTTGTGAGCCAACTATTCGCACCTGCGAAGAAAGGGCTCATGTACGTGAGTGTGCTCATCAACGGCCAAGTCGTCCGTGCACTGCTCGACACCGGAGCGACACACAATTTCATTTTGGAAGATGAGGCTAAGCGTCTAGGTCTCAAGGCAACCAAGAATGGAGGCACCATAAAGGCGGTAAACTCACCCGCCAAGACATTTGCAGGAACCGCACGAGGTGTACACGTTATGCTTGGGACATGGTGTGGGAAACTTGATTTCTCGGTAGTGCCGATGGATGACCTCACGATAATCCTTGACATGAACTTCTTCGACAAAGTCCATGCTTTCCCACCGCCGGCAACTCCCTAAGCATCTTCGATGGGAGTAAAGCATGCGTGGTACCAACCGAGCGTGCCCAACCCGAGAAAAAGATGCTCTCGGCCATGCAATGCATAAGAGGATTCAAAAAGAATCCTGACCACTCGGTCTCCATCCGGCAACTCAACAAAGGAGTAGATCGCAAAAAATCACCAAGACAAGTCCCTCCGGCCATCCAAGCCGTCCAAGACAAGATCAAGGACGTCATGCCTCCAAAGCTTTTGAAGAAGTTACCACCAAGACGAGAGGTGGATCATGAGTCAAAGACTACATGCATCACAAGAGGAGGAACCTCCCCGAGAGTGAAGCGACGTAGGAACATGAAGAAGACCTACGGCAAATCGCGGAATGTGTCCAAATGATCGAGCACGAGAACGCGACGAGAACACGGCGAGCATAGGTGGGGGAGGATTGTAACGGGCCGCTTGAATAACCCGCAAACAGAGATTAAATTGATGCACGTGGATGCTCTTAGCAAAAGTCCGCCTAACAACGGGATGTACTTAGAAGCGGGGTACGCTACGCATAATAGGGGGATGCGCTTAGAATGCTGGTTCGCTCAGAAGGGAGTGCAGTCAGCACAACAACGAAGTACGCTCAATAGTGAGTGCGCTTAGCGCTGGGCCGCATCACACAACTAGCTAGCCGTGGTGCGCTTAGCGATCATGCTAGCTTGGCCTAAGCCTTGGCCTATCTTCTAGAATTCTCTACACACCACAACTTGTGCAATTAGCCAACTTGTGCAACTAGCCAACTTGCCAACTTGTGCAACTTGCTCTACTTATAAATAAACCTCTAGAATGGGCAACCCTCATCTATAAATAGAGCATGTCACTTAGCATTTGAACCATCACCCACCAACAAGCAAAGTTGTAAAGCACTCTTGTAAAACCTCTTTTTGAGTAATAAAAGCTTTTCTTTGGTCATATTGCTTTCCTTTTCTCTCTAGCTTTCTCTTAAGCTTTGTTGCTTAGCTAGGTTGAGAAATCCTCAATGCTAACTTAACGACTTTATGCTAAAAAGTTGTCTAAGTGCCGCACGGGTTGCTGCGCATCAAACTCATCCCGTGACATGAAGGTGATGACATTCAAATTGGAACAAAGAAAAATCCAATTGGGTACAAGAAGACACTAATCTACTATCAATTTCAAGGAAATTATAATCATTCAAAACAAGATGCAATAAAGACTAGTTGGAAATTATATCCTCTCAAATTCCATATTTATAAACAAATTAGTGCCGCTTACAAGTCAAAATTTTCCATTACTAGATAGTAATTATAATTTCTGCAAATTTCCTTGCAATCCCTTCACCGTTTCTGAACAATGACCGGCAAGAGATAACTAAATTTTAGACTCATTAATTTCCATTTTGCCTAGTCAATTACTTTTAACAATTTTTTATATGCAACTAAATTTTCTATTATATCTGGCTGTTGTGTTGTTTCTTTACAGTTGATTTCTTCATGAATATAAATCTAGTGGGAAGATGCTTATTTCTAGAAGAGAATGATAAATAAAGAAAGCGAACATATTGGCATGGAGGTTCAGAAGCAGGATGAAGAAATTCTGACTTCTGCAATAAGAGAGATAAGAGATAAATTAGAAAGACTTTTGCACTGGATTTTAATGGTTCACTGAGGAAAAAAAAATTCATCAAGTTATATTTTTGGAGAGTGGGTTTTAAGAGGTTTTCGAGAGGTGTTAATAGCACCATAAAAATACTGAAAGAAATTGAAAGAATAGGGTGTATGAATAAGAAGTCAAGATTAATCTTGTTATCAATAGAGTTCTTAAAAATATTTTATATTGTTGTTAAATTTTTTAATAGGATAAAAAAAGCTTTAAGAGGTTTTTTAGGGGGTGATACTGCCCAATAAATCACCTAACTACACCCGCTTTATGTGTAGTCACAATAATAAATTAGTATTACTCAACATGTCACCCAATAATATGATTTAAAATTAGTGTGTCAATAACAAAGGATAAAGTTCAATATAGTAAGACCTCTCAATGGTCATAATATTGAGACAACTCTAATTTTTTTTATTATAAGAAAGTTACAACTTTATAGAGATATGGTTACAAAAATTATTACTTAGTCATCTTTAGTGCGAGTGACATAAAAGTAAAATATGTGCTATATTGATAATTAATGGATAGAGTATCACAAATCTAATATATAGACATTAATAAAAGAAATGGACATAGTTTATAAAACTAGTACATAAATCTATGTAGTGTTGTAAATATGAAAAGTAATCTTAAAAGTTTAAAGAATAAATTGTTGTCCCAAAATATTTTAGAAAAATATTGTATTCTATTTAAAATCTTTAACCGTAATATTATACAAATAATTATTTCTATGTGTAAGCTTGTTTCTTCATATAGAATTTAAAAAATTGTAATTATTACAATGTAGAATTTATTCTTATTTATAACTTGCCCAACTTATTACTGCAAAGAGATTATTTCTAGATATAGTATCAGTATAAAAAGGTTTACTATAATACTCTAGATATAGCACGACATATGGCAATTGAAAATGCGTGGCATACCACTCAAGACAAACTATATATTTTAACAATCTAAATGCAGTCTTACTGTAATCATAATATTATTTGTGTAATTTAAAAAAGAGTTGGGGAAAAAGATATCTTTTGAATCACATCAATCCATTTAGGTAAATAGGCCCGTCAAGCTATTGGACCAATGATAATAGGGTCTAATGGATTTGGAGTTTAAGATGAATTGGATCAGGCTGGGTTTGTAACTAATTAACCTCCCTACTTAAGCCCAAATTTAGGGATTATGGAAAGGGATGATATTTGATCTCCAATTTATTTCCTTAGCCCTCAAATTTTTTTTTTAATTAATATTGTTTATTTCTCTCTCAAACTCTTAATAGATTACCTCCACATCTCTCACATCTCTCTGTTTTTTTAATTAATTCAAAATTTGAATCCAATATTAACTTCTAATCAAATTCCAAATTGAAATTAAATAAAGTCTTAGATTGTTACATAAAATTAAAACTAATATCATCAATAACAACAAAATCTAGCACTTATTCATAAAATTTAACAAAAACCACCAATATTCGAACTCATCATTTGTTGGTGGAGACGATGAATTGATGGTGAAGAAGAAAAATAGTAGTGCTGGTAATGATAATGAGCTTGTTGTTGATGAAGATAGGTATTGGGGTGATGGTTAAGATAGAGAGAGGGAGAGAAAGAATAAAATAAAATAAAATAATTATTTTTTATTTTTAATAAAGACAATTTTGAAAAGGAACTAAAATAATTGAAAAATAGGGAGTGGTAAGATAATTTAAGGGAGTCAAATATTATTACTCGATAATGAGTTGAGTTATTTAATGATGCGTTAGTCTGACTATTTCGATTATCACATAAAGTAAAACTAACAACATCAACAACTAGTTAAGTGTTCTTTCAAAAAAATAAAAATACCATAATTACAGTTATGTTGGTCAAGAGCCTATACATTGAGGATGTATTTGGTGGTAGGATAAATACATGAAATTAGATTAATTTTTTGTTCAAATCCCATGTTTGGATCATTTTAGGATTGGTATATAAGGGAGATGGCTCCTACATGCGGAACCATTTAATACAAAAAGTAAGCTAAAAATCTATTGTATGGAGTTTATTCCATCCCATTCCATCTCATTTCATCATATTTTATCCTATTCCGCATACCAAACGTGCTGTTGAAAGGTTAGCTGGTTTAATCAGTAAAATGATTTTCGTGTCAGGGTTTTATTTCATTTATTTATTCATTGACTGCCTCAGTTTATATTTGTAGAGGTTTGGTTGCAAATGGGTTCTTAATTTTTGCCATGTTGAGTGGTTCTACCATGTTTTGACTGAGAGGATATATTGTACTTAAAAAATCCGTCACACTAAATATGCCACTAAGGCGATGGCCTAGTTGTGAGCTTTCAGCCTTGTGTCGTTAATAAAGTTGATGGTACAAGTTCAGGTCTTTATAGAGATTAATATTCTCCTTCCACAAATGTAGGTAATGTAAGTAGATATTTCCACAAATATTAATAGAAGTAGATTTTCAAATTAATCTCTTGGTAAGACTATGTATGTATGTAAATTTCTAGACCTCAATTTATAACATGACTTAAAAACTTGGTCGAGAAGTGGATTTGTATTTTCATTGTCAAAGTCCTGAACAGCTTTTCAGGAAGACCCATTATTGATCTTCTTTAGCAAGTCATTTAAATCCTCGATACAAAAATTCTACCCCTCAGCCTGATTTTGGCAGGCCTGTTATTCAGAACTTGCTTGCTGAAGGGTCGTTTTGACTCATTTATGTGATTAATGCCCATCAATGTTCCAAACTAGTTGACAAAATAAGCCATCTGTTCATACACACATAGAGCCATTGAAAGTTCTCACATCTCTAACAGACAAGATAATACAAATGAGGCTAGTGACAAACTGGGAATTGGGAAAGTTTCAAAATCAAAAAAATTATAAGCTTGTTGGTTTTCTAGGTTTTGCTCTTGGGGCTCACATATCAATTTATATGGACATGTGATATCATAAGGACAAATGGGGAAGTGAATTTAAAACATTTTTGCATTTTGGTGTCAGTCAGAGGGCCATCCAAGACTAATTGCTAGCATGTTAAAAATACTTTCCAAAGTAATAAAGTAGCTAAAAGCAACATAGAAACTATTTTTCAATTTTGGAATCCTATTTCAGTTTTCTCCCACATTTTCTACAACACCAAAATTACTCAACCCTCTATCTCTCTCTTCACTTATTATTACTTCAAGCTCGTTTTTTTCTCTGTTTTTTCCACCTTCAAGTGCCTATTTTTATCTCTTGTCACATCCTCTTTTTCTTATAAATCACTTCTCATTGTTGTTTTTAACTAACTCTTTTTAGGCCTTTTGTTTCAAAAGTTCATACCAGAATCACACAGTACAGAAGTTGCAGACACAGAGTCTCCAACAGGCAAACAACTTTCTCAAGTTCATGGGGTCTTCAGAAGCAAGCTTAAAAGATCAGCTGACACCAGTAGTTGAAACACAAAGTAGAGGGGCTCAACAGCCTAGCCACAATACACGCAGATCAATTGAAACACTGGTTGTTGTTCTAGCAGTAATCACTATCGTAGCTGTTATTGCTGGAATCATTGCTCGGCTGTGTGGTGGAAGACACTTTGGTGGAAATGGGGAGCATGACATTGAAGGTTGGATAGAAAGAAAGTGCAGGAGTTGCCTCGACAGTGGAGTTTCTGCTGCACCAGAACCGGCGCCGGCGCCGGCACCTCCAGCAGGGGAGCCAAAGCCAGCAACAGAAGAAACAAAGAAGTGAAAATGGAGGTAGGCATAAGAATCAAATCATATAGATATCATTTGTTGGGGAAGAAAAGCAGAAAAGAAATGGGTATTTTATCAAAGTGCTTTAGCTTAATAGAGTGCGGAGAAGATCAGAAAGTTTATTCATTTTGTTCAACAGAAGCTTAATCATAGTTGTTCTTTGTAACTCACCTTCTTTGCTGTTTCAAATGAACTGGAATTTCATTTTATTTTCAACTCTCTTTCTTCTAATGATAAGCCGAAATTTTTCAAAAGCATATAGTTTTTTCAAGTATGTAATGTGTCTAGACAATAGCTTCCTCAACAACATTAGTAAAGTTAGTACTCCAACATTATAATGGATTATGTAATCATCACACTGGGAAAGCACAGTACGAACAGGCCATAGCTTTTGAATTTATGCAATCCAACCGTTGCTTTTTCCAAAAGCTAATCTTTAGCAAGCAACTTGTTTACTGATTGCTTGTTGAAGGCTTTATTAAATTACCGTTGCCGTTCTTTTCCAAAAGAAACAAGGAAAACGTAAAAGCGTATTTGCGCACAGCTATATGCAGCTTTTTTCTGTTCAGCAAGTTAGCTTGCCAATGATTACTTCTAAAACTAGATACTGCAAGCTCAATGATTTAAAAGGAAACTTCTCCAGCATATTGAGTACATTTGCTAATCAGCTAAGTAATGAAACTGAATGGCCAAAAAAAATTTGGGGAGAAATGTATAACATGAACCTCAATGCCATGGCACAAAACGGTGATAACAATAACTTCCAAAATGTTTGAAGCAAATAGATGAAATTGAGATAATAGTCAAAGTTGTAAGGCTATGCTACTACGCTTGTTTCCTTCTTTCAAAAACAATCAAGTCTCCAAGACAAAATAAGATAAAAGCCGAAAGCATATACCTTGAAGATCTTGCCCACTGTGAGATATGAACAATATTTGCAGAATTTAGTGCTGTCTTTATGTATTGTTCTTGATCTGCCACAAGTTCCTCTAAATTTGATTACAACAATTCTAGGTGTTCGGTTTTATAGTCCCATGAGATCCTTAAGGAAGGGAGCAAGATGAACAATCACCCAGAAAGCAAGACATGACATGCCAAAGAAAGGACCCCATGATTGATGATATATTGATATGCATTGTTAATCGCATTGGATAGTCCAGCAGTGACACCAACCAGATTAAAAATATGAGAGTGGTTGTTAGTATGAGTAGAGCATTTGAACATGTAGGGCTCCACAAAGTCTCCATCTTTATCAGCTGCTTTGGAAGTGAGGAAGAAATTGGTACAAATGCCAGTGAGGACTTTTAAGCACACCATGAAAGGAGCAAATAGGTGGGCTGACACACCTTCAATAAACCAGAGCTGTTAATTTCTCCACCAATTCATCGATCCTAGCATCACTCCCATCTCTTTTCCAATAGACCAGGGGCAAAAATGGAAACAACAGGGACTATGAAACCAAAGCTGGCAAGGATATCGATCTGCAATCAGTAGAAAACACAAAACAGGACAGAAACCATGGCTTTCAGATGACAAAATAAAAATCTGTGTTTTTCCCCTCTACAAGGCAATGCACCAAAAAATTAATGGCAAACAAATGTCAATCCTTTTTGTTCAGTTTCAAAGAACTTTTTCCTACGCATCATATGATTATTTATGATTTTTTCACTTGAGTTCGAAAATTTAACAGTGCTGTGTACGTAGTAAACATCAGCTCCCAGAAGAAAAATTTATGATTTGCCAAAAAGCAGCAAATAAAATTGGTAGTTTCATGTGGAATAATGAACTTTCCAGAGTATAGACAAATGGCTGGCAAAGTACAGTAGGCAAGTAGAGGAATTGCTGATAGGGGACAAAATGGTGGCATTGAGATATTCAAGTCTCTCAAGCCGTTTCAGCCTTCTTCCATAGCCATACCATATGGGGACAGTGGCGACTAAAAAGAATCTCAACTGAACCTAGAGCCCTGCGAAGCACTTGGATTAGACAATCAGAGAGGTTATTAGGTACAGATCTGTTTGGGTGATAAAGGTGCCATTGCAGGATATTCACTCAAGCATAATGTGCTCTCCTCGGCATTGGCTCCTCGAGAATGTGAGTGGCTAGCCGCCTATGTTTGGTCGGCGAAAGTACTCACGCGGACAGGAGAGTACGAGTCAAGTTAATTCAAAGACCTAGTCAAGGGGGCGACCAGCATGTTCCCATGAAGGATCCGGATACGAAGCCCACTCACTAGCAGTTACACGGCCCATTTATCAGCAATCACACTTCCCACTCACCCACGATCATGCGACTGATCATTATGAGCGTGGGGAAGAGGAACTCAACAATTCCAGTAGGGTATAAAAGCTACAGAGGATGAAGGTAGAGGGGTTGGATAATTTTTTACTGGACGTCTATATACTCACACTTCTTTCACGATTCTGTCTACTGTTTATCTTTTTTTTTTAAACTTAAATTTGCTCACCCAAATTAGTTATAATTCAGTCATAAGTGTTGTGACAAAAGTTTTTCCACAAGGCCCAATTACTGACTTAAGCGTCGGAGGGTTTTTGCCAGAAATACATCTGGTGCCCCTTGACTGTTCTTTATGATTGCAAGAGAAGTTCGTGTGAAGTGTTCATGATCATCAGTATCTGCTCCAAGAAAGCAAGTCTGTTCAAAGAAAGTGAATCCAAGTAGTACCGTCTCCTATAAAAAATAAACTTAAGTGTTGACGTAGTCACCTAGTCGCGGTAATGAACTTGATCAGATTTCTGCATCAACATTTTGTCGCCGTCTATGGGGATGGAATAAAAGCTATCGCCATCGGAGCACTTAAAGGAAAAAGAAGGAGAATGGACATGGATGTGGGAGGAAATGATGCCTAAGGGGCCGAGACCAGACTTAGCGAGTCAATCACCTTATGAGAAATAGCGAATGAAGCAAGGAAAAGAGCAATGCATGAGCAGATGGAATGGATGGAGAGGCAAATGGAGACCTTCACAGTTGTTTTGCATGAATTGAGGGACGGGCAGAGAAGAATGGGTGTAGGAAGCCTGGGAAATAACTAAGACATCCTAAAACCCAGTTATAGAGTCAATCTTGGACGAGTGAAATTTAAAAATGAGGAGCCAGTTCCACAATGAGCCAAACCCTGGTGTTGAGAGTCAATTTGGTGGTGAGCAGAACCCCAGGGCTAGATATTAGTTTAACGGTAGTCAAAATTTGGGGAATACAAGAAGAGAAGTCAACATTGAAGAAAGAGAGTTAAGACAACATTTGCATAATGTAGAAAGAGAGCGTGAGCAAGCTTATGCATGCAATCTTGGTCAAGCCGTTGAATTGGAACGAGAGATGTGGAGATTGATGCAGATTATCGATGAGATGCAAGGTCGAGAAAAGCCTCTAAGCTGGAAAGTCATGCTAGACAATAAGTCCTCGCTCTCCGCAAAAATTATGAGCACCACGATACTCAGGGATTTTCATTTTTCTGATCTCAAGTTCTCTGGGAAAAGTGACGCTATGGTGCACATTGAACGATTTAATAATATGACTGGGATAAAGGGCTTAACACAAGCACAGAGGTGTAGAGCTTTTCCTCTAACCTTCAAGAGTTTAGCACGTGAATGGTATCGTAGGCTGTCTCGCAGGAGTATCAAGAGCTTCGAGCAGATATGTATAGAGTTTGCAGAGCAGTTTCGGGGAGCAGTTGCACCATTAGACGATATGATAAAGCTAATGGGGATTAAATAGGGAGAGGATGAGCCTCTCAGAGAATTTGTAAAGAGATATCATCTAGCAGTTCTAGATTTGGGGGCTTTCAATTACCCCCAAACTTTACGAGGATTGAAGGAATGGGTTAGGATTGGATGATTGTCATATAACTTGAGGAATCCAGCAATTTAGTCATACTCCACTACCTACGAGCAGGTGAAGCATGACATTGAGATCGAGGAGGAGAAGGCTGCAAGAATCGAAAGCGACCAGCTAGAGGAGCTTAAGCGAAAGGAGAAACGAGGCCAGAAGAGCGTGGAGTAGAGGAAAATGATAAGGTTGGAGCGAGTAGAGGAGGACTAATAAAGGTAGTCCATTACTCTTGTTTCTGAGATCAACTTTGATTCACCAAGGCAGAAATCCATTATACCACCCACCAAACGAAGGTCGCCCAAGAGAACATAGCCAGTCGCACAACTACCAATAATACAATACCCCATTACACAACCAAACACATAATGCTCGATTTAATAGACCAAGTTAACTACCCCCAGCCTCAGCTCATACTGATTTCACAAGAGATAGAATGGTGTGGATGGTCGATGAGAATAATGTTTATGGTCGTTGTACATCATTGAAGATTCCATTGGAAGAATTATTTCAAGCGATCAGAGTTCGAGGTCTCCAACACCTACCAGCACTGATAGTAAAAGCTGCTAACAAGCGAGACATGAATAGTTTTTTTGACTTCTACAACACCCATGGCTATACCATAGCACAATATCTTGATTTGAAGAACTAACTGGAGGATTTGGTGAGAAATCGCTACCTCGACGAGTACATCGATAGTGCACATCGGGTGGTAGATCAACAATACGAGCAGAAGAACAAAAGTGACATGATCTATAAGGAGCCTGCAACCAGGGTCATTGCAAGAGGACTAACATTAGCTGGAGATTCGAACAGAGCACGCAAAAACTATGGGAGATAAATGATGACCAGCAGAGATGTGCTTTTCAACATGTCAGTTGCAAAGCAGGCAAAAACTAGGCAAGTCCCTATCACATAGACAGACGATGATGAGGAAGGAGTACTATATCCCCACGAAGATGCTCTGGTAATAAAGGCTAATGTCGCAAGCAAAGAGTTTAACCGAATATTGGTGGATTTAGAAAATTTGGTGGATATCCTCTTTAAGTCCACCCTAGATGGATGGGAATTAGTGATTTAAGAATGGAGCACACCAACATGTCCTTAAAATGGTTTGGCGGAGAAAGGTTAGCACCCCTTGATGTGGTTGAGTTACTATTAATGATAGGGGCAAGACCTTTTAAGAAGATAATGATGCTAGATTTTGTGGTAGTAGAGGAAGATAACCCCTACTAGATGATCTTTGGGAGGCCATTCTTAAGGTTCAGTAGAGCAGTGATGTCAAACCATTACCTGACACTTAAGTACTACTTCAATGGGGTAGTAGGAGTTGCGAGAGGTGCCAGAGGATGTTATGCTACAGCGACACGAAAAACCATGCAAATCACCTCATTGGATGCGCGAGGTAATTCCAAGAAGGGAAGGCAAGAACCGATTGAAGAAGTTGGAACCGTGAGTATAAAACTGGGGAATACTGAGAAGATCGTGAAAATTGGATCAAAGATGATCAAGGAGTTGAAGGCAAAATTGGTGCGATGCTTGAAAGCACATGCTGATGTGTTCGCTTGGTCACATGATGACTTGCCAGGGATTGACCCTAAGGTAACCTATCACAAATTAGCTATAAACAAGGATGCTTGGCTAGTGAGATAGAAGAGAAGATGTTTCAAGAAGGAGAGATATGAAGCCATCAACAACGAAGTGGAGAAACTATTAAAAGCAAGATTCATCAAAGAAGTAAATTACTCCGAGTGGATCTCCAATGTGGTTTTGGTGAAAAAAGCCAATGGAAAGTGGAGAATGTGTGTTGAATACACTGACCTCAATAAGACATGCGCGAAAGATAGTTTTTCTTTACCTAAAATCGATCAGTTGGTCGATTCAACGGCTGGTCACTACATGTTCAGTTTCATGGATGCATTCTCGGACTACAACTAGATTCTAATCTCAAGTAAGATGAGGAACACACAACTTTTATTACTAGCCACGAATTGTTCTATTACACGATAATGCCATTCGGCCTAAAAAATACTGGAGCGACATATTAGAGGCTGGTGAATAAAATTTTTAAACCATTAATTGGACGCACGATAGAGGTTTATGAAGGTGACATGATCTCCAAGTCCAAGGACCAAGCTAGCACACAAAACGCCTGGAAGAGACCTTTTAGTTACTGAGGAAGTACAAGATGAAGCTAAACCCCAAGAAGTGTGTATTTAAAGTCAGTTTGAAAAAATTTTTGAGATTCATGGTGAGCCATAGAGGAATCGAGGCAAATCCCGAGAAGATAAGTGCTATTGTGGAGATTAAGTCTCCTTGCACACTCAAGGAAATACAAAGTCTCACAGGCAAGCTGGCAGCAATGAATTGATTTATATCATGAACAACAGAAAAATGCCATGCTTCTTCTAAATCATGATAAGATTGAGTGCGAGGAGGCATTCCAACAATTGAAGGAATAACTGTTTAGAGCCTCGCTGCTATCAACACCACGAGTAGGTGATGTGTTGTACTTGTACTTGGCGGTATCCCAATGGGCCATATGCTCAGTTCTAGTGAGGGAAGACGCAGGGACACAACATCCAATCTATTACACAGGCAAAGCTTTGTTAGATGCTGAGACCAAACATCCGAAGATGTAGAAGTGGACACTAGCGCTAGTTACAACTGGTCGAATGTTGAGAGCTTACCTTTAAGCTCATTTGGTAGTCGTGATAATGGACCAACTGCTCTGTTAGACATTGCAAAAGCCAGAGGCCTCTAATCGTTTAGTGAAGTGGCCTGTAGAACTGAGTGACTTCAACATAAGTTACAAACCTCGAACAACAATTAAGGTACAAGCATTAGTTGACTTTGTTGTTAAATACACGAAATCGGATGAAAAGGCTGGCAGCAGTTAGATGGCAAACAATGCAAACATTAGCGAAGTCTGGCTGGTGACGTTGGACGGATCTTGTGGAGAATAGGGTGTAGGAGTTGGGGTCATTCTACTTAACTGACCCCTACTTAACCTAGATGGGGTTGAAGTTTCTTATGCATTGAAGTTTGAGCTGAAAGCAAAAAAATAATTAGGCAGAATATGAAGCCTTTATCATAAGATTAAAGTTGGTGTTAGCAGTACGAGTAGATAAGGTGAAGATCAGAACAGACTCTCAGCTCGTTGCTAATCATCTTAACAAGAATTCCCAAGTAAGAGTTGAGAAGATAGAGATGTATCTGAAAAAAGCAAGACAATTGATGAAGATGTTTTGGGTAGTAAAGGTTGAGCAGATGCCAAGGACGATAAATTTTCGAGCAGACATTTTAGTGAGGATGGCAAGCAACGTCAGATGCAAGAATGACAAGGTCTGTTCCAGTGAAAGTCAAGGCTTTTCCAAGTATTGAGTAAGTAGTAGAGGTGATGAACTTAGACGCAAGGAGCTCATGGATGGATCCAATCATCTCTTATATTCGAGATGGAACGTTGCCAACAGATATATTCGAGATGGAACATTGCCAACAGACAAAAAGTAAGCAAGAAAGCTAAGGTGTCAAGTAACTAGATATACACTAATCAGAATGGTGAACCAGAATACGAAAAACCCAAGTCAGGGAGTATTCGGCCCCAATTGGGAGGGACTATATAGAGTTTTGTGAGTAGTAGGGCCAGGGGCATACAAGTTACCTTACGTAGATGGTCATTAGGTCAAACAATCATGGAATGCCGAACACTTAAAAAATTACTTCCAGTAACCGCTCTCTATAATGAGCTAGTTATTCTTTATAATTATTCAATGTTCTTGTTCAGTTTGTTTCTTGGAATTCTTGAAGTAATGCATAATAAGAGCTCAACGTAGTTCATTTAACTGATTTTTTCTATTTATAAGGCAAGCAAAGTCTTGAAGTCTCAAAGCCTCCTCTAGGCGAGGCAAAAGTTAGATTTGTCAAAACCTGCTCGATCAAGTGAAGATGAGCAGACTGTCATTAGTAAAACATTTTCTAAGGCAAAGTAAAGGCTTTAAGTCTCAAAGGCTACTCAAGGAAAGACAAAATGTCAAAATTGCCAAAGCCTGCTCGACTAAGTAAAGGCGAGCAGGCAATAACACATAAATATTTTCCAAGGCAATTTAAGGCTTGAAGTCTCAAAGCTTTGTCGAGGCGAAATAAAAAATCAAATTTGCCAGAAAATGCTCGACCAAGAGATGGTGAGTAGATAGTAATCTATGTAAACAATTTCTACAGCAAAAGTTAAAACTTGAAGTCTCAAAGCCTCCTTGAGGTGAGAAGAAAGTCAAATTTACCACAATCTGCTCGATCAAACAAAGAAGAGCAGGCAATCATTTGCAAATATCTTTTAAGGCTAGTAAAGGCTTGAATTTTCAAAGTCTCCTCGAGACAAGACAATCTGCTCTATCTTCTAGCTTTCACTTAAGATCTGCTTTGTGTTGGAGGCCTCCTTGGTATTAGTACTATCATGCTCATTATCTCTTATCAAGGTTAAAGCCTCAGGTGTCATCTTTCTAGGGTTATCCTAAATGCTAGATAGACCTACATTCTTTAAGGGGATCTGAGGATAAAAAATAGGCCCTTCAAGCATGCTTTGTAAAAATCCAGTTCATCCTTACTATCAATCTCAATAACCTTTTCCTTCTCCTTGGACATCATAGAAACCAAAGAAAAATCCAGACACTTAAGTAAGAAAGAGCAACACAGATCTAAGCAACAAACAACTAGGGATGAGTTCAGAAAGCAATACGTAAGGCAACTTGGAATCAGTAAAGTGGCAATCGTAGTAGTGACAACGATAGAGAAGTTTTCTTGTCTGAAGAAGTTCTTTATTTTTAGGGAGAGAAAGTGAATGGCAGATTTGGGAAAGTTAGAGAGAAATTGGGATTTAGGTATTTAACTAATGACAGAGAATGAGGCATTTCGAGTAACGGGCACGTCACTTGAATAGACACGTCTCGAGAACATAAATCGCCATTTTGAAATTTAAATGCTTGATCAAGCGGGTGCCACGTCACACGCATTTAAAAATGACGCGACTCCTCAAGTGAACAGGCACCAACTAGCCAAGAAAGCAAGAATATTTTCATCAGCCTCCTGCTATGGAGTTGAGTAGCTAGAAGAACAATCTGGTCACCAGGATATATATTAAGTTTCCCATATTGATTCGTTCCACTCTTAACATTAGAAATTGAGGGACTGGTATTTGGTTGATAAAGGTGCCATTGCAGAATATTCTCTCAAGCATAATGTGCTTTCCTCGGCATTGGCTAGTCGCCTATGCCTGGTCAGTGAAAGTACTCACGAGGAGAGAACAAGTTAGGTCAATTCAAAGACCTAGTCAAGGGGGCGACCAGCGTGTTCCCGCGAAGGATCCGGATACGAAACCTACTCACTAGCCATTACACGGCCCATTTATTAGCAGTTACACTTCCTACTCACCTACGATCATGCGACTGACCCAATAATGATCGTGGGGAAGAGGGAGTCAACAATTTCAATAGGGTATAAAAGCTACAGATGATGAAGTTCAAGGGGTTGGACAATTTTCTACTGGACTTCTATATACTTACATTTCCTTCACGGTTCTGTCTATTTTTT